>JAKWJD010001756.1:21963895-22186395 GCA_027705065.1 Solanum peruvianum | reverse complement strand
TGTTGTTATTATATTATTATTATTATCATTATTATTATTATAGTTGTTCTTGTTGTTGTTGTTATTATTATTATTTTTATTATTATTAATGTTTTATTATCCTTATTATTATTCTTCTTTATTATTGTTTTGTTCTTCTATATAATATAATAATAATAATAATAATCCTAATACTAATAATCCTAATAATCCTAATAATCCTAATTATTCTTTTCTAATTTTTTATTATTATTACTATTCTTCTTCTTATTATTATTATTTTTATTATATTATTATTATTATTCTTATTTTATTATATTATTACTATTGTTTTGTTGTGGTGTGTGTTGTTATCATTATTAGTGTTATTATTATTATTGTTAATATTATTCTTATTATTATTGATATTGTTGTTGTTGTTGTTATTATTATTATTATTATTATTATTATTATTATTATTATTATTATTATTATTATTTTTACTGTTATCATTATTATTATTATTATTATTATTATTATTATTATTATATTTATTATTATATTATTATATTATTATTCACATTATTATTTTTATTGTTATTATTATTATTATTATGATTATCATTATTATCATTATTATCATTATTATTATTGTTACGATTATCAATTTTAGGTGCAGGCATAATTGGACGCTAGAGCTACAGGTTGACGGTGAACTTCTCCAGATGTTGGAGCATTCATCTGGACATGGTAGGTGCTAAGTTTTCGAGGATGCTTGCCCATTAGTTGAGTATGGTCTACTAGCGTTTCTTTCCGCTTTTGTCCAGACATTGTATTGGTGCCATGTTGGCAAGTACATTTAATGCTATATTAAACTATTTCTTTCATTTGATGATCTTAATGTTAGATGGTTGATGGTGAACAATTATGAATCTAATAGAATGTCTAGTATGTATGATAAGAAATAAAAAGTTTCAAATTTTCCGCTAAAATTAACCTAGATGAAGTAAGAATGATGTAAGTAGGATTGTCTGCGACCTCTGAGAGGTCAACGACGCCGGTCTCGTCTGGGGTATAGACTTAGGTCGTGAAAAAGTTGGTATCAGAGCACTAGGTTAAATTCCGAGGATAATAAGTTCACATCAACCATATTGAGTAGTTTCTAAGTCATTGTAGTGAAGTGCACCACTATCTTGAATCAGAGACTGAATGATGCATAGGAAAATCTCCCTTCTTCTGATCTTATCGTGCCTTTGCTAATGTCCGATGTCTTGTTGTTTTGACCGTGTCTAACATCAACTCTTGTTGTTTTAAGAGAATGAATACCAGGAGAAACATTGGTCAGAGGAGAGGAGGAGCCGCTGCTAGGGACAATCAGGTTCCACCCTAGGCTCCAGCTGAAGGAGTGGCTATGATGGTTAACCCAGTTGGGTTGAATAATGCAGAGGTGCGAGCATCTCTAGCCCATATGGAACATGCCATCACTATGCAGGACCAGGCCATGACTGCCCAGGTCAACCGGAAGGATGTTCAGAGAGAGAACCCACCGGTTCGTAGCATGGCTGACAATTTAAGAGACTTCACGAGGATGAATCCTGTCGTTTACACTAGATCTAAGATTGCTAAGAATCTCAAAGAGGAGTGTAGCGCACCTATGTTACATTCCAGCATGGGCCCAGGCTTATGGTCCATGTCCAACAAGTGGAGGAAAACAGGAATAGGAAGCATACTAGGGCAAGGAACAGGTCAAGACAAGCTGAGAAGAATTTTTCAAGGAAGAGTAGTACTGAAATCAGGGATAAGACCAGGTTTATGAAGGGAATCTCTCACCAAGGGGAGTCAAGTTTGTCCAAGGATCGCTATGATAGGGTTCAAAGACAAAAGTAAAGAGTAGGAAGTGTGTCAAACTTCATGGAGGAGAGTGTATGAGGGGCTCTAATGCTTGTTAGATTTGTAGCAAACCGGGTCACATGGTGAAGGATTGTTCGAATAGGAGAAGTCAAGAACAAGGGAAGGAGAGAGTTCAACCTAATGGTCCAAGTGAAGAGGCTCCAAAGAGGCAACGATTCTTCACACTCAAGTCTAGGGGTGCAGGGGAAGGCACCTCCAGTGAAGTCTCGGGTGCGTAGCCTTAGTTAATCTTTCATGTATTTGATTGTGTATGGTGTTTATGCACTAGTATGAAGTTAATATGTTTGAGACATCATGTTGGTTGCTGATTTGTATTAATTACATGTTTACATATGTTGTATGCTTCGATGAGACTAGTTTTGAATAACCTATGTATGCATACATTCTATAGATGACTTACTTATTATTGGTAAAGAGTTGTGTCATTCGGGGATGACTGTTCCTAAGGGGGGGGATAATTTAACAAGCCTAAAAATGGATATGCTAAGTAATGCTTAATGTGTCTAGAATGCCAACGATTAGACCGGTTCACACGGATTGATGCATGTACAACCAGACCTCGAAACCCATGCTACATCCAAGCCAACTAACATGGGGAGTTAGTTGAGCTAGGAAAGGTTTGGTCCAACCATGTAGGGCTCTCTCATACGAAGATTTACTCAAAGGAGTCTTTACCGGACTTAAAAATAGGAAATCTTAGGTTTGGAAGTTCTAGGGGTAAAATGGTCTTTTTTGAAGATAAGGTTAGTATCTTAATTACCCTAAATATATAATTAATAATTTAATTAATAAGGTGGAGGTGCATTTTGGGGAGAAAGGGTCGAAATTGGGCTCTTGAAGTGAAGTCTTGCTTCACCCGAGTTCGAACCTAGGTGGTTACAATAAATTAAATTGTTTTTAATTTAAGTTGGTAAATTTATGTAACTAATTTATATTTATTATTTATTGACTGATTTAAAATAAAAGGAAATCAGAGTTTTAATAATTAAATAAAACCTTATTTGACTAAGTCTTAAACTAGACTCCTAAACCTAAGAAAACTCTTCTCTCCCACGCTCATCTCTCTTTCACGTCTTTATCACTCTCAATCACGTTTTCTCTGCCAAAATAACTCCAAAAACAGTAGGTAAACTAAAGTTATTCACACTTGAAGAATTCACACAAAATATAAGAAAAACAAACGTTAATCAATCACATAGGCAAAGAGAAGGTTTTCCGTCGAGTTTGGTGTTGAACTTTTAGTGTTGGACGTGTGTTTGGAGCAGTTCTTTGGGCAGCAAGTCGAGGTTTGAACGTCAAAAAGGTATGGGTTAGATTCCCTCTTGGTACCTTTTAACAAGAGACCCCCTAATGTTCAGACGAATCTATTCCAAAAACTAGGATTGTTCCCCGTTGCATGTCCCTGTCACTAGCTCCCATTGAATCATAGATTGGTTATATTTGCTGGTAGAAAACTAGGGGTGAAACTTGTTTTCGTGATGATTATGTGTTTATATGTATGTTTGGAATTATGTGACTTATTTAGATGTTTCCAAAAATGTAACTACGTGTATATGTGTGTGTTGCCATGGCTATTGTTCATGGTTTAGGACTTGAAATGACATGATAGTTCTTTATATTTCATGTACACATGTTGATGTTAATGTGCTGTTCATATGTGTTGAAATATGGCTGATTTGAGGGACAATCTCTTGTTTAAACGAATCCATGAAAACGCACCTAAAACGTTCTAAATTCAGTACGAAATTCCCCCTAAGAACTAAGGTGTAACTTGATGAAAGGATGCTGAAAAATTTATAAGAAAATTTCCAGCTTCTAGTGATCGGTCAGCAAAGAGGGTTTAAAATGTTGAAAAAAATGAATTAAAAAAAGTGAGGTCATGGAGGATTGAACCCGTGACCTCACCATGTTAAAAACCATGAAAATAAAGAAGTAAAAAGAAATGTGGTGAAGGGGATCGAACCATGGTATTGGCGGGAAAATGTAACTTAGAATAAAAAAATAAGAAATGAGAGGAGTGGGATTCGAATCCACCACCTCTCAATCAGATTTAAGGAGAAGAATAAAAGAAAAATAAAGGGGAGGCGTGTGAGAATCGAACCCACGACCTCTTAGGCAGATTAAGGAGGAGAATAAAAGAAAACTAAAGGGGGAGGAGCGTGGGAATCGAACCCACGACCTCTTAGGAAGATTAAGGAGGTGAATAAAAGAAAAGTAAAGGGGGAGGCGTATGGGAATCGAAACCACGACCTTTTAGGAAGATTTAAGGAGGAGATAAAAGAAATATAAAGGGGGAGGTGTGTGGGAATCGAACCCACGACCTCTTAGGATGATTTAAGGAGGAGAATAAAAGAAAAATAAAGAGAGGCTATGGGGGTTTGATCCCACAACCTCATAGTCAACTCGAAATAGACAAGGAGAAATAGAAAAAAAATTAAAGGGGTTGTGGGGGTTTGATCCCACAACCCCTCGGCCAAGTAAGAGTCATTCAAAGAAGAAAAATAAAGAGGAAACATTGATATTGGGGCTAGATATAGGGTCCCAATGTCATGTGGACTTAAATTAAATAAAAAGAAAAATGTAAAGTTTTGTCCAAGGGATTTGAAACCGGGTTCCCTTGCCCAAACTTTTATTGATACATAAGTCATATGTGAATTAAATATTCAAGAATAATGCTGCCTACTTAAATCGGAATCGAGATCTTGGCATACATACAAGATGCATAAGTCTTGTACCACATTATCTTAGGAAGATATGAATCACTTAAACGAACCATGAATGAAGCCTCATAGCTTGTATGTATAGACCCATAAGTCTAGCATATGTTTAAAAATAAGTGAACCTAAGATGTATGTAATGAAATGATGAAACCCTAGAAGGGTTAAGTAAGAGTGTAAAACACACTAAATGGCCAAGCACATTAGCACATGATTAAATGAATAATGAAATGGTGAAATGAACAATGAAATGATGTAATGAACCATGAAATGATGGAACCCTATAAGGGTTAAGTAAGAGTGTGAAACACACTAAATGGCCAAGTGCATTGGCATATTATGAAATGAACATTTACGTTAAAATGGGTGAGTAATTATGAAGAGAAAATGTGCTAATGTTGATGAATGTGGTGACAACATGATATGAGGCTAATGTAAGAGATGAGAGCAATATCAAATGAGCCTAAGTGAATGTTACCAAAACGTACTCACGTATGAGAGTGTAAAGTTAATGAAGAGACCACTCTCTATGAACACTCTGATGAAAGTTTTGACATTAACACACTTAATACTAATGATGAGATGAGAAATCATCTATTGAGATATGATGTGATCATACTAGAAGCCAAATTCCATGACGTATGAGTTAAATGTAATGGAACTTTATATTGAGCACCGATAGACTAGCTGTGAGTGGTGATGCCTTCTTTCGCGAAGGGCGGAGGTTCACGTAACTCTCATGAGATGAGAATGTCCGACATGACGGGTATGGGTATCCTTATATATCCTAGTCTTCAAACCTATACTGCCAATATAGGGATCTGGCAGGGTTCAATTCCCATGTACGCTAGCATATTTTGGGTCACTTTGGCCGGTGATTCCACCTCTTTTTGGTGTGGGGTTTCATGACACTAGATTTCATGATGCTCACATGATCTATGAAGGTTAAAGTTAAAGTTCCCAATGAATGAACGAGGCCAACCCAAATGATGCACATAATGAAATGAACGATACCAAAGGTGTAAGGATAGGATAATCAAGAGGAGATCTAGACTTAAGTAATGACGCTAGGTTATTCTTGGTCATTGCACAACACACCTGATGAGAGTCCTTAAACTACATCCTAGGTATGATTGGTGATTACACTAGTATATAAAAGAAAATGAAGTACGTATGAATGAATGAAGCAGACTCTGTGTTTGGTAAAGAAGGCTCCCTAGTTGAGGTCCCATATGTTGAGCCCTCATTTTGGGGAGTCCTAACGTCAAGTACATGATCCCAAGATCTCATGGCATATGAAAGAATTATATGAACTATGTGATATGATATGTGAAATATGTTATGTGCTGGTTGCAAAATGATATGTTTGATGATGCATGTTACACTCATGGAATGACTTTCCAAATCCAAATTTGGCAGGTCCATTGACTTTCGTAATCCAAATTTGGCAAGTCCACTAACTTGACTTTCCATAAATCATGTTGTTAGGAAAGAGATATTCTTTCTCATGCATGTCCTTGGTGTGTGCTTGCATATACCCATACTTAGTACAAGTGTGTACTAATTCCATACAATTATAAATTTTAGGTGCAGGCACAATTGGACGTCAAAGCTACAGGTTGACGCTGAAACTATCCAGACGTGGAGCATTCATCGCGACTTGGTAGGCCCTCATGTTTCGAGGATGATTTCCCATTATATTCTAGCTTAGATATAGGGTTGATCTAGTGGAGTATGTTCGACTAGCATTTCTTTCCGCTTTTGTTCAAACATTGTATTGGTGCCATTTTGGCAAGTATACATTTAATGCTATATTAAAATATTTCTTTCATTTGATGATCTTAATGTTAGATGGTTGATGGTGAACAATTATGAATCTAATAGAATGACCTAGACGAAGTAAGAATGACATAAGTAGGATTGTCTGCGACCTCTGAGAGGTCAACAACGCTGGTCTCGTCTAGGGTCTAGACTCTGCTCGTGACAAAGTAGCTTAAGGTACCATAATCATACGTGAAGTTAAGCATAAGATACTACAAGGACATTCTACAAACTAGTACAACATATCATTAACATGCTAGAATGTAGAATGACATAGATAATCAACCAACTTCATTTGCATGGATTATAGATCATATTTCATCAATAACATCAATCCAAGGCATTATCTAATCATACACTTAGTCATATCGAAATCATGCTTAAAACACTTCAAGATCAAGCTACTACCGTAGGCACTAAACTATCAATTCAATGTAGAGTAGAGAGAATAGGCCATCTTATTAATTTTCCCAAAGTATTAATCATCAATCATATTTTACCAATAAATTACATACTAGGAAGTATCTAAAGACATTAACCATGATCAATTCATATAACAACTAACCTAACGTCAAGATCACAAGTTACAACTCCATAGACTAGAAGAACCTAGATCAATTCAAACCAAGCCTTTTTCAATTTGATCATACAATATTTATATACATAATTAAACCATGGTATTAGCGTAAAAAATCAGCAATAAGAACCACAACCTAATTGAAATTTACTTTTTAATGAATTGAGGACCCACATTACAATGATCATAATGAAGACTAGGCTAGGCATGTTCAAACCTTTATACATTGATTCACATGGGTAATTAATCAATTATTCACCATCAATATACATAATAGACAGTATACATAATCATATTAACATAATTGAATCACAAATCTACATACATAAGATCAAGATCATAAAGCCATACATAGTTTAAAATCGAGTCTGTGAAAGATGCATGGGTTCATCATGAAATAGGATTGAAACTAACGTCCAAATCAGTATATAATCATCAATTTATTTGTATTATACTTTTGAAATCAATTTAAGAAATAACCCATGGCTAGAATGAAGAAGAAGAGCTTGATCATATTTTTCTCTTTGAAAACTTTGAGATTAACCCTCTGGATGAAAGGATAACTAGAGATGAAGAATCACCATACCTTTATCTACATTAAAATCTCTAAAACTTGATTATTCATACATGGAAATACAAGCTCCAAGTTGTTCTTGAGCTTCACCAACAATGGAGGTTCTAGAGAGAATATTTTGAGAGGGAAAAGCCTAATTTAGGGAAAATCCCATTCACCCCTTAATTAAATAAGACGCAGACAGTAACTTACAGGCCACCATCGAAAGAGCCATCTATTGGCCTTTGGTCAGTCGATGGACCGTGCATTGGCTTCCGTCGTTTGGTACTTAGCCAAATTTTATCTTGATACCTGATTAAGCTAAGAAACAATTGACTAGACCTCAAATGTGGGCCGTTGGTTTACCAACATGCCATCGTTTTTTCCATCGATTGACACTGCTAAGGCAGTGTCTCGACCAGCCTTGGGTACTTCTTGTAGGGCCTTTTGCGGGGACCTTTATAAGTCGTACCTGAAAGTTTCCAATGTAAATACAACCCTTAACAAGTTTTAGACATTCCACATAAGTTTTACCCAAATCAAACGCCTGAAACTCGTCCAAGCAGGCTAGGACCCATGAAGACACACGTTGAGCGTCTTAAGGGCTATCTTTCGAACGCCTTGGACGTTCTTGGTCATTTGACCTCAAAAATTCTCAAAAATTCATATAAAATATTTAAAAATCATTGTAAATCATTTTAATAGTTAATAATCTCATGAAACACAGTATATAAACACACATTGACACATGAGGCTCATAGGCGACTAGTCGTCCAACGTTTTGGTCGTCCCTTGACGTTCGACTTCCAAATCACTTATAACTTTACACACTGCCTATAAATAACATTATAATTTATTTTAGGACCTTATTACTTAATACAAGTATGATAGGATCTATACACCCTAACTCATTTTGGGGTCTTACAGTAAGGGTCTTCTGTTATCGAATTGAGTAAGTTGACGTTGGATTGAAGTGTTGAGGATTATGTGGGGGTATGCTGCCCTATTTTATTTGTTTTGATGTTATTTATATTTCAATTATGCGTTGTTATTGGTATAGTCCACTTATGGTGACGGTGTTATATGCTTTACTTGCAATTGATGTGGGCTTGTCGGCATTATTTTATGCAATATGATGATGTTGGCCTTGTCGGCAACTACTTGAAGTAATATGAATATTTTTGTAGTTTGATTCTGTGAAGCATGAAAATATATATATACATGTGAAGTCATATATCTATTCTTCTATTCATGTTGTCTTAGGTGATCATGTTAGACTATGACTTTGACATTATGTGTATAATGTTAGGGTTGAGTCTTGGTTATTCCTACTTGAATATATTAGTCTATATTGATTAAATTGATGATGTTATTATAGTATATAGTATGATTTGAAGATGGTAGGTTTTTTTCTAGGGTTTTCTAGAATGACTTGCATTATGAGTTAAAAGTGAAGTATGTGATCATTTGTCTTGGTTGAGTTGTGTCCTTGCTTGATGTATATATGATTATGAATATGTGATGTATTGAATCAGGATGTTAAAACTCTTAGTCTTGAATGTATGAATGACATGTGACCTTAAATGAACTTAAGAGAGTCTTTTATGTGAAAACCTTGACTTAGTAGTAATGTTAGGATTGTTAAAGTTGTAAGCCGTAATGGTATCCTTCAAAGTAATGGAATGATAGACATAAGGTTAATTGACTGGAACGACATCATATTAATCCTTATAAAGTCATCATGATCTTCTTGTCTCCATTGTGAGGTAGTCCTAGTGGACCTTTTTTTGGTAGGGTAAGTGTAATTGGGTTATGAACTTGTTATAGAACCCTCTTATGTAAACCTAATGTGTGAATTACTCTATGAGAAAGAAGTCTAGCACCGCATGAGTATCGTATGGGGAAGTAGTTCTAGTTAAAGATTGATACTAGATTACAAAGTATGCACTTCATATTCCTTAACCATGTGCCTTCATGGGATGTGTCTAAGTTCTACCCTTGACAAGTCAAACAACCTCATTGGAGTAGGATAGAACTCTGGACTCCATATCTTGTATCATGGTCTATGTCGGTTATTTCCTATTCTCATCATATGGAATACCATTAGAGTTGGAGAAGTTAGTGAAGTTTTGGTGGTGGTATGAGACGCTATCTAGGCATTGCACAGTAGGCTCTGAAGGTGTTACTTGGAGTTTCTAGGTCTTGTTTAATACCATTACTTGAATGTCCCATATGTGATGACTGTATCTCTTAATGAACTAATGAACTAATGACTTATGTTAAGAATTATGTAAATGAATAAGTACCTAACCTAAGTAACTTAAGGATTGCTTAGCTAAAGTGTGAAGAGGGCATAGGAAATGATCTCTTCATGTCTTGTCTTTGGAAGTCTTGAGGATGAATTTAGTTAAGAAAGTTGGTTTATTTTTGTGGACATGATCAAAGCCTTAGGTAGTCCTAAGGATTACTTAGGTAATCTTTAAGAGGTCAATCATGGATGTTGTCTTTTTGATTTACTTAAGTATGTCTTTTGATAACCTTTGGAAGGAGAATGTCATATTATCTATATGTTTATACTCTTAGTGAGAATGATTCTATCCTAGGTAGTCTATAGGATCTCTTGAGTGTGTGTATAAGTGATTGTATGGGAGGTCGCTTCACAACTCACTCAAGTGATACTTAGAATCACCTTTGGTAGAAAAATCTTCCATTGAAGCTTTTGATGTCTTGTAAATATGTAGGTGTCTTATTATAAGTGTTCTTGAGGGTCATTTAGGTATGCTTAGGGAGGTTGTATGGATGGTCTCTCTTTGTGTTTCTTTAGTGGGTCTTAGAATAGATTTTAGTGAGAAGACTACATGTTAGGAAGTATTAGGAAGAAGGAATAAGCAATTCACTGTAAAAGTGAATTAAGTCACTTTACAGTAAATATACCTCACTATTAAGTGAGTAAAAAATTATGAATTGTTGTTTAAGTGTTTTCCTATATGTTCGTGAAGTGCTAAATGTTGTTCCTATGATCACAATATGATTCTTAAATGAAAAGATGCATATTTCCAATAAATGTCCTTTCATGATTTTTATGCATAATGCCATACTTAGTACATGCGGTTGTACTATCTCCATGCTTTTATCTATCTATCTATATAGTTCTTGGTAGTTGAGGAGCATTTGGGAAGGAAGACTTGGACCATAGCATCATTCAAGAGAAGTTAAAGTATGTCCTGATTTGACTCGAGGGCATATATGTCTTTTATGTTTCTTATCGAAGTATTGTAATATACTAAGTATTTCTATATTAGTTTTTTGTATGGGCCGTGTCCTAAGTATTATCGTTTCTTAAGCTGATGCGATTGAGACTTAGTATTTCCTATTGCTTTATATGAAATAGATTTTTTAAGACTACGTTATGTTTTTTGAAAACCTTTAATTCCTCACTACTTTTCACTATGTTTATACGATGAATGATATATAACGTCTTGTACAAGACCTCAGAGAGGTCAAGTACGCCAGTTGCAATCCGAGATTGCCCCTAACTTCTAGGGTGTGGTTTTGAGATGTGAAAAGCTTAGTATCAGAGCATAGGTTGTGAAAGTAGTATTAGAAATTGAAAAGTCTCACCAAGTCACGTTTAGTAGAATCTTGACCATCGCTGTGAGTCGCGACCCATCTATGGTCAAGAGGATATAGGACGATAGAGTTTCCCTTCTTTTCTACTAATATACCATGGTTTCACGGTATTATTAATACTTTTTCCTTAAGTTTAGTGTGTCCAAAAGCCTTTTTGTGCTAATTTTTATGTAAGTTTCTCTTTATTTGAGCGAGAAATACAGAAAAGTACCACCTACGAAGCTTGTGACAGTTCGTCGTTCCTGTGACGGTCAGTAGGTGGCATCGTAGTGCAGCTGCTGAAGGAATATGGGGAATTCTGACCAAGTGTGGGGTTACGGAGTGCGTGACGGACCGTCGTAGCCATGACGGCCCGTCGTACTGGTTCGTCATGAAGTTCAGAGAAGTAGTCCCAGTACCCAAATTCCAAGAGTTCAAGTGTTTTGGAATGGAGACCCTCGATGGACCGTTGTGCCTGTGACGATTCGTGATACCTGCCGTCGAGGGTAATGAAGAGAGCTGCAAAAGAAATTGCACAAGTATGGGATGACGGAGTCCATGGCGGTCCGTCGTGACCACGACGATCCATCGCGAGGTCCGTCGACCCAGTCGCGTTTTGACAGATTTCCAGCTAATAGAGTCCTTATTTAATTAGGTTTTTATTTTTTATAAATTGTTCGAAAAAACTCATTTTTGAGGTTAGACCCTTGATCATTGTTAGACCATTGATCACGGTTAGACTCTTGACTATTTTTTAGACCCTTTGTAAGACTCTTTGATATTTTGAGACTCTTGTAATTGATTTTTGGTGATTTTTGTTGATTAATCAAGCGAACTTTTGGATTTTACAATTTCTCATTGAAGTAAGTACATGAATTCTTATACCATATATTTGAATGTTGTGATTATGACTATGAGTAACTAAACTCCATAACTAGGGTTGTGGGAACCATAGGCGAATAATGAGGTAAAAACTAACTAAAATAACAATTCTAGAATAGTGTCTTGCATGTATTGATAATTCTTTCACTTAGAAGTATTTTTAGCGGATGACCAACGTAAGAACTCGCCTTAATGCTACTTGCCGGTCCAAGGAGGTAGATAATACGAAAAGAATTATCAACATATATTTAGTGTATACTATCTAATAGGATAGTATTGATTGGTACGAGGTAATAACATAGTCAAATATCGAATACAATGCTTAATATGAGGTAAAGATAAGGGTTAGTATAGAAACATACGTAGCCGGACCAAGGTGCGGAGTGAAATTTTTTAGATGCCGGACCAAGGATTTATAAATACATAACTTATCACTTTGCATGAAAGATACTATAAAATAATTGTTATAGTTAGAATTATCAAGTTATGAACCTGTGGGGAACACGTAAACCCTAGTTACTTTTATTAATTTATTAAACTCCAACATTCGAAGCTGTTAAGTGTCTTCTTTATTTTTCTAGTTATTTTTATTTATTCAGAAATAGAAAACCCCCCTTTTATCATTTTTTGCTTTCCAAGGAAGTAATTGACTGAACAATAGTAATAATTGATTGAAGTTAAGTCTAAATCATTTTCCTCGTGGGAACGATCCCAACCTCACTAGTTGAGTTATTTACTTGACACGACCGCTTTACTTCTTATTTGAGAAGTAAGTTTGAGCGTATCAAATTTTGGCGCCGCTGCTAGGGAAAGTAGATTTTAGATTAATTTAAACTTATTACTATATTTTAGTTGATATTTTCCTGATTTTACTTTGTTTTATTGTTTTTGATTCTTGTAGAACCATCTTTCTTGTATGCCAAATACACACAGAGGAAGAGAACCCTTGTTTCCCTTTGATCACGAATTAGAGCGTACACTATGCAACATGAATCAAAACTTGGTAATCAATGATGATGATCCAAACCAGAACATCCCAGCTCCGATTGATGTTCATGGTCAGTTGTTACCCGATGCTCCGGGTGAACAACAACAGAGGGGACAAAATCCCGCTCCACAGCCCCAAGAATACTACAGAGTCTATGACAATATAGCAGACTCCGATGGGCCACTTGTCTTGCCCCCTCTACCACTAGGCCACACCTTTTGTGGTAACAAGAATTCTAAGGTTAGGGCAGTGTGTAAAAGCTGTGTAGGGAGGCCTGACTTGGACTTGGATGTAATAGGGCTCAGAGTGTTTCCTCTCTCACTGACGAGAGAGGCTGCTATATGGTTCACTGAGCTCCCGTACAACTCAATTTTCACTTGTAACCAACTAAGGGATGTTTTCTTATCACGCTACTATCCGGTCTCCAAGAAACAAAACCACAAAGACAGAGTAAACAACTTTGTGGCACTACCAGGAGAGTCAGTTAGTAGTTCTTGGGATAGATTCACCTCGTTCTTGAGAAGTGTCCCAAATCACCGTATAGATAATGACTCATTGAAGGAATACTTCTATGGGGGACAGGATGATAATAATAAAGCAGTGTTGGACACTATAGCAGGTGGATCTTATGGGGCGTGTCCTTATGCTGAGATTACTAAAAAATTAGAGAAAATCTCCTTGAATAATAAAGCTTGGAGTAATAGGAAGTCAGATACCGGGAGAAATACCTTCGCAGTGCAGTCCACTCACAACCCAGCCACAGATGAGATTCGTGAAGAAATGGCTCAGATGAGAACTGAGCTTGGGTTGGTACTAAAACATATCAGTGGGGGTGCAGAAAAGATAAATGCAGTTAACTACTTGTCTAAACCACCACCACCTAATGATGAATGCTATTATGCGGAGGATTCCTATGCGGTAAATGAGTAGACGGGGGGTTTCCGACCAAGTGCCCAAGTCTCTAATCAGTATAATTGCCGCCAAGGTCAAGGGAACCAAGGTAGGAACTATGGTAACTATAACCGTGAGGGTCATTATGTTCGAGATGGAAACTACAACCGCGACAACAACTTCGACACGGTTAACTACTGTAACAGAAATGATAGGAATGGGGCCTATGTCCCTCCTCAAAGTCGTGATGTTACTCCTAGGGATGGTGGAGATAGTATTGCGCGAGTTGAGGATATGTTGCGCAAAATGATAAGGAGGTTCGATGCTAGTGATGAGCACATTAAAGAGTTAATGAGTGATTTAGCGGGTATTGGGCAAAAAGTCGATACACATGCAATATCGATTAAGCAAATCGAGTTGCAAATGGCCTAATTATCTGCGACTGTGAACACACGGCAATCGGGCACTCTTCCTAGCAACACTTTCCAAAATCTGAAAAATAATGCACATTGTATGGCAATCACTACTCGGGGTGGTAAGCAAACCATTGACCCACGTATGTCGTCTAACGAGGAAAAGGTGATAAAGGATAATAATAAGGTGGTAGAGGGTAGTGGTGAAGCAGAAGATAGCACTGGAAAAGATGCAGAAGTCTCTATGAAGGTAATTCCCATGCCTAGACCACCACCCCCCTTTTCTCAGAGATTAGTGAAAAAGACCGAGGATGATAAATATCGGCGTTTTATAACAATGTTGAAGAAGCTTTCTATCAATGTCCCTTTGGTAAAAGCTCTAGAACAAATTCCCGGTTATGCCAAGTTTATGAAAGATCTGGTTACAAAGAAAAGATCAGTCACTTTCGAGGATGATGATAGAATGCAGCATTGTAGTGCTATTGCTACAAGATCTCTCGCACAAAAGAAAGAACATCTGGGTGCGTTCACTATTCCTTGTACAGTCGGGTCATTACATTTTGCGAAAGCATTATGTGATTAGGGGGCAAGCATAAATCTCATGCCCCTCTCGATTTACAAGAATTTGGGTTTGGGTGACCCACAGCCCACTGCGATGTGGCTATTTATGGCTGATCGAACAGTGAAAAGTCCTATAGGGATACTCCATGATGTGCTAGTAAAAGTGGAGTTGTTCATATTTCCGGCAGATTTTTTTAATCTTGATTGTGAAGTCGATTTTGAAGTCCCTATTTTTCTTGGGAGGCCATTTCTTGCTACGGGTAGAGCCTTAGTTGATATGGAAAAGGGGCAGATGAAATTCCGGTTGATTAATGAAGAAGCGACCTTCAACATTTGTAGGTCCATGAGGCAGAGTGGTGAGGTCCAATTGGTATCTGCTATATCTGATACGCTCAAACTTACTTCTCAAAAAAGAAGTAAAGCGGTCGTGTCAAGTAAATAACCCAACTAGCGAGGTTGGGATCGTTCCCACGAGGAAAATAGTCTAGACTTAATTTCAACCTGTTATTACTATTGTTTGGTCAATAACTTCCTTGGAAAATAAAAACAATAAAAGGGAGGTTTCTATTTCTAAATGAGTGAAAATAACTAATGAAATTGAAAGAAACACTTAACAACTTTGAATGTTGGATTTTAATCAATTAATCAAAGTAACTAGGGTTTACGTGTTCCCCACAGGTTCATAACTTGATAATTCTAACTATAACAATTCTTTCCTAGTATCTTGCACGCAAAGTGATAAGTTATGTATTTCTAAATCCTTGGTCTGGCATCTAGAAAATCTCACTCCGCACCTTGGTCCGGCTATGTGTGTTGCTATCCTAACCCTTATTTTACCTCATATTAAGCATCGTATTCGATATTTGACTAAGTTATTACCTCGTACCAATCAATACTAGCCTATTAGATAGTATACACTAAATCTATGTTAATAATTTTAGTCCTATTATCTACCTCCTTGGTCCGGCAAGTAACATTAAGGCGAGTTCTAACATTGGCCATCCGTTAAAAAGAATTCTAAGCAAAAGAATTATTAATACATGCAAGACACTATTCTAGAATTGTTATTTTAGTTAGGGTTTATCTCATTATTTGCCTATGGTTCCCAACACCCTAGTTATGGAGTTTAGTTACTCATAGCCATAAACACAATATTCAAATATATCAAATAAGAATTCATGTACTTACTTCAATGAGAAAGAGTAAAATCCAAAAGTTTGCTTGATTAATCTCCAAAAATCACTTGCAAGAATCTCAAAATCTAACACTAATACAAAGTCTAATAATATGATGTCTAACAATCCAGAGTCTAACCTAACAGAGTCTAACCTTAAAAACGAGGTTTTTCAAACTATTTATAAAAAATAAAAAAACCTAATTACACAAGGACTCTATTTGCTGGAAATCTGTCAAAACGCGGCTGTGTCGACGGACCACGCAACGGATCGTCGCGGTCACGACGGACTGTCATGGACTCCGTCGTCCGATACTTGTGCAATTTCTCCTGCTGCTCTCTTCATTCCCCTTGACGGCAAGTATGACGGACCGTCATAGGCACAACGGTCCGTCGAGGGTCTTCGTTCCAAAACACTTCAACTCTTGGAATCTGGTACTGGGATTATTTATCTGAACTTCATGACGAACCTGCAGGACGGACCATCATAGACACGACGGACCGTCACAAGCTTTGTAACCCCACACTTGGTCAGACTTCCCCATCTTCCTTCAGCAGCTGGACTAAGCTGCCACCTACGGACCGTCACAAGCACGACGGACCGTCATAAGCTCCGTAGGTGGTCTCTTCTGCATTTCTTAGATCAAAATCTCCGCATTCAGCTTTGGACAGATTTCCTGCAAAACAAAGAGAAACTTATATAAAAATTAGCACAAAAAGACTTTCGGACAAACTAAACTTAAGGAAAAAGTATTAATTATACCGTGAAACCACGGTATATCAACACCCTCAACTTAAATTGGTTGTTTGTCCTCAAGCGACGCACTATGACTCACTACACAATGTTTGTACAATAGTATCCATGTTTTATCCTTTTCAATCATTTGGATATCAATCCCGATTAATCTCATCAAATCTCTGCATGCTATCACTATTAGGCTTGAATTTTGTGGGATCAGAACATGACACAGACTCACCACGCACTAACACCTATCCTCTTCAATTTCTCACCGAGGTGCTAACAATTCCGGTATTGCAACTAGTGTACTCACTTTAAAACAAAAATCCTCATTTTTCACACAATGATTTTAGTTTGAGTATAAGGATTACTTTTCAACACTCACTCTCAGAACAAAGTCACACTCATTCATACCTATTGCCATAAGCTTTCCCTTATTTTCAATGCCTTAAGTTCGCTATACAACCCTTAGGATCCCGATAGGACTTTCTTAGGTAGTAACATAGGCTCAGGGTCAGGTAGGGTATATTTAGGTATACTTTAGTGACTTTTTTACCTCCTTGACATATCGGCTAAACCTTCCACTTTCTATCATTTTATCTCGCCCAGTTTCTCATATTCTTTCACCTTGCTATTTTCTCTTCTTTCTTCATTTGTGTAAGTGACACTCTTCTTTTCTATCTTGTTTTTCTTGTATATTTTTCTTTTTCTTTACTTTTCTTTCAACTAATTCTTGAGTCACTTTACTTTTGTTCTTTCTCTCTCTTTGTTCTTTCAACCCCACTTTCCAGAGCATTCCTGATAATAACCACACTCAACTCATGGCTTTGCCATGAGTCAAGGTACACAATACCCAATGTTGGGTCAGGTCCATAATAAAGAATGTTTACTGCATTAGCCACCCTAAACTTATGCTTTTGGGATAAGCTGAGGTGCACATGTCCTAGGAGGGACCACGGCCAACACATTGTTCCCAGAAAAGATCCGTTGGGGTGAAAAAGAAAGGTCTATTTTAAGCTCAGATCATTTGGATAAAAGAAGGATAAATTTCATTTGGTTTTATTCTATTTAGGCTAAAGATGGGCTAGATTGAATAAGGGCCTATGATCCTTTCCTAATTGTATATTACAACTTACTTTTAGCAAGATTAACCAGGCAAGTTCTAGCTCAGTACCAATAGTGGACTATTCAAATTTTCCTCACACTCACTTGACATCTCATCACTATACCAGGTTATCAGACACCTAGTTCGAATTTTAGACTTAGGGTAATGCAATAGTGTACCTCTATGTCATGCTTAGGGCAACACAATTATCAGTTACTCTGCCTAGTCATGCATTATTTTCCAGTTTATCAGGATATCATTTTAGCCATCATGCTCCAAAATTAAACTATGTACAAAAGATATAAACATGCCGATTCAACAGAAAAAGTAATCAGTCTTTTGGGGAAAAAGAACACAGGCAAGAAAACCCCAAAAGAGGATAGTGAATTGGGCTACTCAGACTTCACCCTAACACTCACTTTCCATTTACCCCACCCCCGACAAAAAAATATGCAATTGTCCCCAATGCATAAAAATCTAAATACTAGAGTGGTAGGTGAATCAAAACCTGTGGCGCAAAGTGCCGTCGATCAGCAAGCTGGTGGGTCCGGTTCCCCGAAACCCACATCTTCTGCAATCTGGACACCCTCAGTGGTGTCCTCAGCAACAACCACAACATCAGTAGTGCCTCCTGCTATCTCCAAAGTGCGTGAGCTAGACGCCCGAGCCGCTAACTCTGATGCTCTCATCTGGTGCGCCTCCTCCTCAGCAAGTGAGGCTCTCCTAGCAGCCTCCATCTCTCGGTGCTCCTTCTTCTGTGCTCGCGCCTCGTCCTCTACGCGACCCCTACACCTCTTAGCACTCTCTTGAGGGGGAGGTGGTAGAATTTCTGAAGTGGCAAAAAGGGCCGCCAACACTGTGTACTCAGCAGGCTCGACAGAAGGGGCCTCAGACTCCGGCACCCTAGCCTCTAAGATCGTGTCGATATCTGTACGAAGACTGTCGACTGCAGCCTGAAGAGTCGATACATCCACCGGAGAGGCTGGTCGGGCTAGCACCCTCAATTGAAAGGTGTCCAAGTGCTGGTTAACCTCAGCGATATTCCGCTCTGTAAGCTGGACCATTTTCCTCTCTAGGCGCTCTTCGGACTCAGTAATAGACTTCTGCATCCACGGCTGGATATGATGCAGAAGTGTGGCCATTTGCGCCTCTAGTTTTTGGACCCTAGCAAGCGGGACCAGTGCCGGTAGAGGGGCTGTGCGAGAGGAGCTCGGGGCAGTGCTACTACCCGGGATAGACTCGACCGGGGTAGTGTCAGTGGACGCGGCCTGTGTAGCCGTGCGGGCCTGGGATACCGTATCAGCAAGATCATCAGCAAGTGGGGGCAGCTTTGGACGGGGCCCTCTGCGTGGAGCCAACTCATTGGCCTCATCTGATGAGGCCGACGTCAACAGTGCCCTGCGGGGTCTTCCGCTGATCTATGTGCCATATGGGAACCCTCCGGACCTGCAGAGAGCAAAGATCATGCACGGGAAAGGGTAGGTAGTAGTGACCTTGAATGCCTTCTCGTGCATGACTGCCTGTAGAAGCCATGCGAAGTCCACCTCGAACTCGACTATCATCGCCGCCATCAACACTGCTCGTTCCCAAGTAAGGATATTATCTGCAGCTGTGGGGGAAAGGCAGTGACGGACAAGCAGCCATAAGAACTTCGCCCTGAAAGTGAGGTTGGCCTTTTTGAGGGACCCCTTTAGCTCAGTTACCGAATCTACACCCTCTCCATCAAATGTCAGGGTCAGGGCCATCCACCTCTTGGTGGTCTCTCTCAGTGATGGCTCGCGCAAGAACTGGCCATCTTTAACTATCTGCCAACGATAGTCAAATTCGGCAGTGAGGGGGGTTCGAGTAGCATCAACACCCTCGCCGTATTGAAACCGGCGGATGGCTGGCACGAAAATGTCAACTTGTACGCCCCGTACTCGAACCTGCTCCAATATGGCCTGTTTAGCGGGGGCAGCCTACCTATCTATATGTGATCGGAGAGTCGCTACGTAGGATGCGTAGAACTCTCAGACCATTTCTTCACTGTAACGTCCCAATGGACGTGCTGTCTACTCCAAGCGATGCCTGGTGAAGAGATTGTGGATCTTAGGCATCGTCGGGAGACTCCCTGTAAGGACCCGCCACTCCAAGGTGAGTGTTCGAGTCATCACTCCTTTATCAGTCAGGAACTTGGCGTCGTAGTAGACTTGAAATTTCCCGTCGACACACCACCGGTTGGGCTGGTCAGTGGCTGGGGTCGGGACCTGAACTGGTGAGCCTGATGTAGATTCTGAACTGTCAGCCTCATCAGACGAGGTTGACGCTGCAGCAGTGGTGGGTGCGGGAACCTCAGCAGAGCCGGAGGCTTCCTCGGACCATGATACTCCTAAGGATCCAGACGCTCCTTCCTCATTTGTGGCTGACCCAGAGGGTGTGCCGGTCAGTGTGCGCTCCTTATGAGACTGGGAGGTAGTGACTACGCCGGATGCCACCTTTTTGGGTGTGACACTCGGAGCAAGTGCAGCACGAGAAGGGGTGGAAGTGCCTGGGGGCACATACTCAGGGTCACGCTCATCATCAGAGCCGATGACCATGCGAGCAGACGGGGTGACAGACTTTGATCGCCCGCGTGCGTAGATTCGGTCTTGCTTTGGTGCCATAGTAGATAGTACCTGTAAAGGATCAATATTAGTATGAGTAGTGGTAAACAAGACAAGCAAAACCATACTAAATAAAACATTGAAAATAGTATGTCATTGTTGTAGAAACAGTGACACACGACGGGCTAGGTGACGGCTCGTCGTGACTGTGACGGACCATCACGAGGTCCGTCGTGTATTACTTAGTCGATGAATATATGGAGAAACCTGAAGGAGAGTCTCTGACTAGCATGACGGTATGTGCAGGACGGACCATCACAGGTACGAAGGTCCGTCGTAGGACACTTAAAAAAATATGGAGACCCTTAGGAGAGGGGTCTCTGACCGTCATGACGGTCGTGTAGAACGGACCGTCATGGGTATGACGGTCCGTCACATGTATCCGTTGAAGGACACTTAGAAAAAATGAGAGACCCTTAGAAACAGGGTCTCTGACAACTAGAATGGTTGTGCAGGACGGACCGTCGTGAAGATGGTCCGTCACATGTGTCCGTTGGCAAAGGGTGCTAGGGCTTTTGGAACGGACCCTACGACAGTCCGTCATCGGGGTCTCAATCTGCATAACAGTGACAGAAATGAGGGTACCCTATGCATCCCCGATGAACCCACATCAAACTTGTAGTGTTTTGGACCTACATTTGTCTATCCCAACTACCTAAGAATCTAGCAATGCAAAAGAACCTATGTCTAGGGTTGTAGACATGGCAATTTCGAACATTTTGAATCTAGGTTAGACAGAATCGTATAAGAGAAACAACATACGATGAAGAACTAAGCTAATACTAACTAATAAACAAAAATGCAAGATAAATGAGTAGAAATTAGAGACACATACCTTAGAAATGGAGAAAAACAAATGGACAAGTACTAGGTGGTAAGGCAGACACCCACAGCAGCAGCTCCGACTAGTAGATGATAACTTCTAGGGCTTTAGAGAATTTTGGGGGATTAATAATCGAGGGGGAGAATGTGGAAGTTGAAAAGAGAGGGAAATAGGAGGAATAATGAATGAATGGGGTGAAATGAGGGGTTGGGAGGATTTAAACGGTCTAATTTTGAAAAAGACTCCAGCCGGGTCGGGTCGGGTACGACTCATTAATCACACGACGGTTCCCCGACGACGGTCTGTCGCAGTTGTGACGACCCGTCGTTGGTTCCGTCGTGTGTGCCCTAGTTTGAAAATAACAAAAAGAAGTACCTGGTACGGCAGAGGCATACCCGTCGCAGGCGCAACGGTCCGTCGGTGTATCCGTCAGTGACTGCTGCAGAGTAGTTTTCTGCAGAATTTCCTGGTGATGTGCCTGCAAATTTAAAAACCCATTAGTAGAAAAATGCTACCATTACTAAAAAGACTATGAGTATTGGATTGCCTCCCAACAAGCGCCTGATCTAATGTCGCGGCACGACTGGGGACCCTTGATTACTCAGACTTAATCAAGATGGTATGCCTCTATCGCTTCATTCCCTGATGCTTTATGCCCAAAATAAAGTTTTATTCTATCTCTATTCCTCTTAAACCGCACTCCCTCCTTGGCTTTTAACTCAACTTCTCCATGAGCGAATACTTGGGTAATCAAGTAAGGGCCAGTCCATTTGGACTTGAGCTTGCCCGGAAGACCAAGGCGACCCAGAACTGTTTACAAGCACCAAATCCCCAACCATAAACTCTTGTTTTGCAATTTTTGTTCATTCTCCTTCTTCATCTTTTCTTTGTGGGATATGGCAGTTACCGATTGGAGCTCACCACTCTGCCTCATGGTCCTACAAATGTTGAAGGTCGCTTCTTCATTATTCAACTGAAATGTCATCTGTCCCTTCTCCATATCAACTAAGGCTCTACTTGTAGCAAGGAATGGCCTCCCAAGGATATTAGGCACTTCAAAATCGACCTCACAATCAAGAATAACAAAATCAGCCGGAAAGATGAATGACTCCACTTTTACTAGCACATCATGAAGTATCACTATGGGCCGTTTCACTGTGCGATCAGCCATCAGTAGCCGCATCGCAGTGGGTTTTGGATCCCCCAAATCCAACTTCTTGTAAATCGAGAGAGGCATGATATTTATGCTTTCCCCTAGATCACATAATGCTTTTGCAAAATGTAATGACCCAACTGTACTAGGAATAGTGAACGCACCCGGATCTTCTTTCTTTTGTTCGAGGGATCTTGTAGCAATAGCACTACAATGTTGCAGTCTATCATCATCCTTAAAAGTGACCGATCTTTTCTTGGTGACCAGATCTTTCATGAATTCGGCATAACCGGGCATTTGTTCTAGAGCTTCTACCAAAGGGACATTGATAGAGAGCTCATTCAACATTGTTATGAAACGCTGATATTTACCATCCTCGGTCTTTTTCACTAATCTCTGAGGGAAGGGTGGTGGTGGCCTAGCCATGGGAATTACCTTCATAGGTACTTCTGCATCTTTTCCATTACTTTCCTCTACTTCACCACTACCCTTTACCACATTATCAATACCCTTTCTCACATTTTCCTAAGTAGACGGGATCGGTGGGTCAAGGTTTGCTTACCACCCCGAGTAGTGATTGCCATACAGTGCACATCATTCTTTGGATTTTGGACAGTGTTGCTAGGAAGAGTGCCGGGTTCCCGTGTGTTCACTATCGCAGATAATTGGGCCATTTGCAATTCGATCTATTTGATCGAAATTGCATGTGTATCAACTTTTTGCCCAATACTAGCAAAGTCACCCTTTAACTCTTTAATGTGCTCATCACTAGCATCGAATCTCCTCATCATTTTGTGTAACATATCCTCAACTCGCGCCATACTATCTCCACCATCCCTAGGATTAACTTCACGATTTTGAGGAGGGACATAGGGCCCATTCCTATCATTTCTGTTACCGTAGTTACCCCTGTTGAAGTTGTTGTCGCGGTTGTAGTTACCATCTCGGACATAATGACCCCCATGGTTGTAATTACCATAGTTCCAAACTTGGATCCCTTGACCTTGGTGCCAATTATCCTGATTAGAGACTTGGGCGCTTGGTCGAAAACCACCCATCTGCTCATTTACTGCATAAGTGTCCTCCGCATAATAGCATTCATCATTAGGAGGTGGTGGTTTAGCCAAGTAGTTGACTGCATTTATCTTTTCTTCACCCCCAGTGACATCTGGGTACTGGAATTACTTCTCTGAACTTCATGACGAACCTGCAGGACGGACCGTCATAGACACGACGGACCGTCACAAGCTTCGTAACCCTACACTTGGTCAGACTTCCCCATCTTCCTTCAGCAGCTGCACTACGCTGCCACCTACAGACCGTCACAAGCACGACGGACCGTCATATGCTCCGTAGGTGGTCTCTTCTGCATTTCTTAGCTCAAAATCTCCGTATTCAGATTTGGACAGATTTCCTGCAAAACAAAGAGAAACTTATATAAAAATTAGCACAAAAAGACTTTCGGACACACTAAACTTAAGGAAAAAGTATTAATTATACCGTGAAACCATGGTATATAAATATCCCACAAAGAAATGATGAAGAAGGATAATGACCTAAAAAGTGAAAAACAAGAGTTTATGGTTGGGGATTTGGTGCTGTTAGACAGTTCAAGGTTGCATTGGCTTCTGGGCAAGCTTAATTCCAAAAGGACTAGCCCTTACTTGATTACCCAAGTATTCCCTCATGGAGAAGTTGAGTTAAAAACCAAGGAGGGAGTGCGGTTTAAGCTGGAATAGAGAACGAATTAAACTCTATACAGGGCATACTTCATCAATTAATGAAGTGATAGAGACATACCATATTGATAAAGGTTGAGTAATCGAGTGTCCTCAGTCGTGCCGCGTCATTAAATCAGGCATTTGTTGGGAGGCAACCCAATACTTATAGTTTTTATTTCTAGAAATGGTAGCATTTTCTACTAATGGGTTTTAAATTTGTTGGCACATCACCAGGAAATGCTGCAGAAAATTACTCTACAGCAGTCACTGACGGATACAGCGACGGACCGTCGCATAAATCCATTCTGCCAGGTACGTCTTTCTGTTATTTTCAAACTAGGGAACACGCGACGGAACCAACGACGTACCGTCACAACCGAGATGGACCATCATCGGGGAATCATCATGTTATTAATGAAGCGTACCGACCCGACCCAGCTGGTTCTTTTTAAAAATTCAACATTTAAAACCCCCACCCCTTCATTTCACCCCATTCTTTCATTCTTTGTCCCATTTCCCTCCCTTTTCAACTTCCAAAGATCATAATCTCTCTCTCTTAAAACCGATCATTTTCCCCAAATTCTCCAAATTCTCCAAATTCATCATCTACTAGTTGGAGCTGCTGCTGTGGGTCTCTACTTGATCACCAAGTACCTTTCTCTCTTGTTTTTCTCAAATTCTCAGGTATGTGTCTCTAATTTCTACTCATTTCTATTGCATTTTTGTTTATCAATTAGTATTAGCCTAGTTCTTCTTGATATGTTCATTCTTGAATAAAATTCTGTCTGACCTAGGTTGAAAATCATCGAAATTACCGTGTTAAAACCCTAGAAATAGGTACTTTAGCATTGCTAGTTTACTAGGTATTTTGGGTTAGACAAATGTAGGTTAAAACACTACCAATTCGAATTGGGTCATAGGGGATGATTGGGGCATCCCCACTTCTGTCACTGAGTTACAGAATGAGACCCCAAAGACGGACCGTCGTACCCACGACGGACCGTCATTGGATGTGTTCCAACAGCCCTAACACCCCACTGTCCAATTTTCTCCAAGTGTCCACCAACGGCCACATGCGACGGACCGTCTTTCCCTCAACGGTCCGTTCTGCACAAACGTGCTGGTTGTCAGAGACCCTATTCCTAAGGGTCTCTCACTTTTTCTAAGTGTCCTTCAACGGACATATGCCACGAACCGTCATTCCCACGACGGTCCGTCCTGCACAACCGTTCAGGTTGTCAGAGACCTTAATTCCTAAGGGTTTCTCACATTTTCTAAGTGTCCTCTAACGGACACATGCGACGGACCGTCATTCCCACGACTGTCCCTCCTGCACAACCATTCTAGTTGTCAGAGACCCCGTTCCTAAGGGTCTCTCTCTATTTTTCTAAGTGTCCTCAAATGGAAAACCAAGACGGACCGTCATACCCATGACAGTCCATCCTGCATAACCATTATGACGGTCAGAGACCTCTTTCTTAAGGGTATCCATACTTTTTCCAAGTGTCCTTTTATGGACAACTATGACGGATCGTCATACCCTCGACGGTTCGTCCTGCATGACCGTTATGATGGTCAGAGACCCCTCTCTTAAGGGTCTCCATACTTTTTCTAAGTGTCCTCTTACAGACAACTATAACAGACCATCATACCCTCGACGGTTTGTCCTGCATGACCATTATAATGGTCAGAGACCCCTCTCCTAAGGGTCTCTATATTTTTTTCAAGTGTCCTCTGACGGACACCTATGATGGACCGTCGTACCTGGGACGGTCCATCCTGCATATACCGTCATACTTGTCAAAGACTCTCCTTCAGGGTTCTCCATATATACAAAGTCTATGTAAGACACAACGAACCCCGTGACGATCTGTCATACTCACGACGAGCCGTCACCTGGCCCGTCGTGTTTCACTGTTGCTATAGAAATATCATTACACCTTAAGTTTTTATTTATTTTGTCTGGTTTTTCTTAGTCTTGTCTGCTCCTTTTAGTACTGATATTTATTCTTTACAGGTACTATCTATTATGGCACCAAAATAAGATCGACTCTATGAACGCGAGCGATCAAAGTCTGTTGCCCCGTCTGCCTGCCTGGTCATTGGCTCTGATGATGAGCGTGACCCCAAGTACGTGCCCCAGGCACTTCCACTCCATACTGAGCTGCACGTGCTGCCAGATGCACACCCAAAAAGTTGGCATCCGGCGTAGTCACTGCCTCCCAGTCTAATGAGGAGCGCACACTGACCGGCACACCTTCTGGGTCAGCTACTAATGAAGAAGGAGCGTCTAGCTCCTTAGGAGTTTGGTGGTCGGAGGAAGCCTCTGGATCTGCTAAGGTTCCCGCACCCGCCACCGCTGCAGAGTCTGCCTTGTCTGATGAGGCTGACAGTTCGGAATCCACTCCTGGTTCACCAACTCTTGCTCTTACCTCGGTTACCTACCAGCCCAACCGGTGGTGTGTCGTCGGGCAGTATAAAGTTTATTCCGATGCAAAGTTCCTCAATGACAAAGGAGTCATGACTTGGACACTTACATTGGAGCGGCGGGTCCTTACGGGAAGCCTCTCGGCGATGCTAGAGATCCACAATCTCTTCACCAGACATCGACTAGAGTGGACAGCGCATCCGTTGGGACGTTATAGTGATGAGTTGGTTCGAGAGTTCTATGCCTCATACGTAGCGACTCTCAGATCACAGATTGATAAGCGGGCTGCCCCTACAAACAGGCCCCACTGGAGAAGGTCCGAGTATGTGGCATTCAGGTTGATATCTCCCTGCCTTCCATCCGCTGGTATCTATACAACGAGAATATTGATGCCAACCGGACCCCTCTCACCGCCGAGTTTGAATACCGGTGGCACAATATCAAAGATGGCCAATTCTTGTGTGAGCCATCGCTGAGAGAAACCACCAAGAGGTGGATGGCCCTGCATTTGTCCGTTGATGGAAAGGGTGCTGACTGGGTGACCAAGCCGAAGGGAGCCATCAAGAAGGCCAAACTGACCTTCACGGTGAAGTTTTTGTGGTTGATTGTCCGCCACTGCCTTTCCCCCCATAGCCGCTGATAATATAGTCACATGGGATCGAGCAGTACTGATGGCGGCGATGATAGCCGAGTTTAAGGTTGATTTTGCTTGTCTTCTACAGGCAGTCATGAACGAGAGGGCTTTTAAGGTCACAACTTCTTACCCTTTCCCATGCATGAATTTTTCTCTATGCAGGTCCGCAGGTGTGCCCATATGGCACGTTGATCAGCTCAAGACCCCGCTGGGCACTGTTGATATCGGCCTCATCAGGGATGAGGCCAATGAGTTGGCTCCACGCAGAGGGCCCCGTCCAGAGTTGCCTTTATTGGCGACAATCTGGATGATACAGTAGCACAAGACCGCACGGCTACGCAGGCGGCTTCCACTGGCACTACCCCAGTCGAGTCTATCCCGGGTAGTAGCACTGCCCCGACCTCCTAACGTTCAACCCCTTTCCCCGCTATGGTCCCGCTTGCTAGGGTCCAGAAATAAGAGGCACAGATGGCTACACTTCTGCATCATATTCAGCCTTGGAAGCAGAAGTGTATTGCTGAGGCAGAAGAGCGCTTGGAGCGGAGAATGGTCCAGCACACAAAGTGGAATTCATCAGCGCTTGGACGCTTTTGAGTTGCGGGTGTTAGCCCAACCAGCCCCTCAGGTGGTTGTGTCGATCCTTCAGGCTGCGGTTGACAGTCTTCGCACAAACATCGACATGATCTTAGAGGCTAGGGTGCCTGGGTTTGAGGCCCCTTCTGCAGAGCCTGCTGAAGACACAGTGATGGCGGCCATATTCGCCACTTAAGAGATTCCACCACCTCCCTCTCGAGAGCATGCCAAGAAGCGTAGGGGTCGAGAGGAGGATGAAGCTCGAGCATGGAAGAAGGAGCACCGTGAGATGGAGGCACTGCAGAAAGTGCTGTTGATGCTGAGGACACCAGTGAGGGTGTCCAGATTACAGAGGTAGTGGGTTTCGAGGAACCGGACCCACCAACTTGCTGATCGTCGGCACTTTGCGCCACAGGTTTGCTTCACCTACCACTCTTGCATTTCAATTTTTATGCATTGGGGACAATTACATGTCTTTTTATTGGGGGTGGGGTAAATGGAAAGTGAGTGCTAGGGTGAAGTCTGAGTAGCCCAATTCACTATCCTCTTTTGGGGTTTTCTTGCCTGTGTTCTTTTACCCGAAGAGACTGATTACTTTTCTGTTGAACCGGCATGTCTATATCTTATGTACATAGTTTAATTCTGAAGCATGATGGCTAAAATGATATCCTGAGAAATGGAAAATGATGAATGACTAGGCATAGTAATTGATAAATGTGTGGCTCTAAGCATGACATAGAGGTACACCACTGCATGCCCCTAAGTCTAAAATTCGAACTAGGTGTCTGAAAATCTGGTAGAGTAATGAGATGTGAAGTGAGTGTGAGGAAGATTTGAATAGTCCACTATTTGTACTGAGCTAGAACTTTCCTGGTTAGTTCTGCTAAAAGTAAGCTGTAATAGACAATTAGGAAAGGATCATAGACCCTTATTCAATATAGCCCTTTTTAGCTTAAATAAAAGAAAACCAAATGAAATTTATCCTTCTTTGATCCAAATGATTTGAGCTTAAACTAGACCTTTCTTTTTCACCCTAACTAATGTTTTCTTAGAATAATGTGTTGGCCCTGGTCCCTCCTTGGACATGTGCACCTCAACTTATGTCAAAAGCATAAGTTGAGGGTGGCTAATGCAGTAAACAACCCTTTTTATTGCTCTGACCCAACTTTGGTATTGTGTACTTTGACTCATGGCAAATCCATGAGTTGAGTGTGGCTACTATGAGGAATGCTCTGGAAAGTGGGGTTGAAATAACAAAGAGAGAGAAAGAACAAAATTAAAGTGACTCAAGAATTAATTGAAAGAAAAGTAAAGAAAAAGAAAAAAAAGAAAAAAAAGAAAAAAAATATAAGAAATACAAGCAATAAAATAAGAGAGTCAGTTACACAAATGAAGAAAAAAAGGGAAAATAGCAAGGTGAAATAATATGAGAAACTGGGCAAAATAAAATGATAGAAAATGGTATTTTTAGCCGATATGTCAAGGAGGGCAAAAAGTCACTAA
This sequence comes from Solanum peruvianum, assembly GCA_027705065.1. Taxonomy (NCBI): domain Eukaryota; kingdom Viridiplantae; phylum Streptophyta; class Magnoliopsida; order Solanales; family Solanaceae; genus Solanum; species Solanum peruvianum. The sequence goes on along the minus strand of JAKWJD010001756.1, from coordinate 22,157,019 downwards.
AGTATACCTAAATATAACCTACCTGACCCTGAGCCTATGTTACAAGCTAAAAAAGTCCTCTCGTGAGTCTAAGAGTTGTATAGCGAACTTAAAGCAGTGAAAATAAGGGCAAGCTTATGGCAATATTTATGAATGAGTATGAATTTGTTCTGAGAGTGAGTGTTAAAAAGTAATCCTTATACTCAAACTGGAATCATTGTGTGAAAAATGAGGACTTTGTTTTGAAGTGAGGACACTAGTTGCAATACCGTAAATATTAGCACCTCGGTGAGAAGTTGAAAAGGATAGGTGTTAGTGCATGTGAGTCTGTGTCATGGTCTAATGCCACACAATTCAAGCCTAATAGTGATAGCATGCATAAATATGATGAGATTGATCGGGATTGATAGCCAAATGATTACGAAGGATAAAACATGGATACTATTGTACAAAGATTTTGTATTGAGTCATAGTGCGTCGCTTGAGGACAAACAACGAATTTAAGTTCATGGTGTTGGTATACCGTGGTTTCACGGTATTATTAATACTTTTTCCTTAGGCTTAGTGTGTCCAAAAGCCTTTTTGTGCTAATTTTTATGTAAGTTTCTCTTTATTTGAAGGAAATCTGTCTAAAAGATGAATGCAAAGGTTTTTGAGCGAGAAATACAGAAAGTACCACCTATGGAGCTTGTGACGGTTCGTCATGCCTGTGACGGTTCGTAGGTGGCATCGTAGTGCAGCTGCTGAAGGAATATGGGGAATTATGACAAAGTGTGGGGTTACAGAGTGCGTGACGGACCATCGTAGCCATGACAGCCCGTCCTACTGGTCCGTCATGAAGTTCAGAGAAGTAGTCCCAGTACCCAAATTCCAAGAGTTAAAGTGTTTTGGAACGGAGACCCTCAACGGACCGTTGTGCCTGTGAGATTCGTCATACCTGCCGTCGAGGGTAATGAAAAGAGCAGCAGAAGATATTGCACAAGTATGGGACGACGTAGTCCATGACGGTCCGTTGTGACGACGACGATCCGTCGCGAGGTCTGTCGACCCAGCCGTATCTTGACAGATTTCCAGCTAATATAGTCCTTATTTAATTAGGTTTTTATTTTTTTTATAAATAGTTTGAAAAAGCTCGTTTTTGAGGTTAGACCCTTGATCATTGTTAGACCCTTGATCATTGTTAGACCCTTGATCATTGTTAGACTCTTGACTATTTTTTAGACCCTTTGTGAGACTCTTGGATATTTTGAGACTCTTGTAATTGATTGTTGGTGATTTTTGTTGATTAATGAAGCAAAATTTTGGATTTTACTCTTTCACATTGAAGTAAGTACATGAATTCTTATATTATATATTTTAATATTGTGATTATGACTATGGGTAACTTAACTCCATAACTAGGGTTGTGGGAACCATAGGCGAATAATGAGCTAAAAACTAACTAAAATAACAATTCTAGAATAGTGTCTTGCATGTATTGATAATTCTTTTGATTATAAGTATTTTTAACGGATGACCAACGTTAGAAATCGCCTTAATGCTACTTGCCGGACCAAGGAGGTAGATAATAGGAAAATAATTATCAACAAAAATTTAGTGTATACTATCTAATAGGCTAGTATTGATTGGTACGAGCTAATAACTTAGTCAAATATCGAATACGATGCTTAATATGAGGTAAAGATAAGGGTTAGTATAGCAACACACGTAGCCGGACCAAGGTGCGGAGTGAAATTTTCTAGATGCCGGACCAAGGATTTAGAAATACATAACTTATCACTTTGCATGCAAGATACTAGGAAAGAATTGTTATAGTTATAATTATCAAGTTATGAACCTGTAGGGAACACGTAAACCCTAGTTACTTTTATTAATTGATTAAACTCCAACATTCAAAGCTGTTAAGTGTCTCCTTTAATTTTGCTAGTTATTTTTATTTATTCAGAAATAGAAAACCCCCATTTATCATTTTTGCTTTCCAAGGAAGTAATTGACCGAACAATAGCAATAATAGATTGAAGTTAAGTCTAAACTATTTTCTTGTGGGAACGATCCCAACCTCACTAGTTGGGTTATTTACTTGACATGGACGCTTTTCTTCTTGAGGAGTAAGTTTGAGCGTATCATCTACTCCTATATCGTGCGATAGAGTAAATATTATAAGTATCCTTCTTAATTTGTTTCCTTGTGTTTCTAGGAAATGAATACTAGAAGGATGACCACTAGAAGGTTGGAAGAGGAGAGAATGAATGAGGAGATTCCTGCTCAATTTGATCAAGTTGACCAAGTTTCTCAAGATGGGCAAGGTGTCCATGGTGCTCAAGGTGCCCAAGTGCCTCCCCAAGGTGATCATATTCCTAATGAGGAAGGAGGTAATGAGGTGTTGGTGGTTAATCCAGATTTCACTAATCAAACGATTAGAGAGGCTTTGGTTTCTTTAGCCCAAGCTCTGACTACTAAAATAAATTTGAGTTTGATCCTACGGTGAATTTTGTAGAGAGCACTATGACATCTACGTTGAGATACTTTGTGAGGATGAATCCTCCTATATTTCCTGGCTCTAACGTATGAGAGGATTCCTAAGAGTTTTTTTTTGATGGAGTGTACAAGGTGTTGAGTGCCATGGGAGTTACATCTAGCGAGAAGGTGGAGTTGGATTCATATCAATTGAGGGATGTTTCTCAAATATGGTACACTCAATGGAAGGATAATAGGCCGGAAGAATCGGGTCTTATTGAGTGGGAAGAATTCAAGGAAGCTTTTCTTGTTAAGTACTTTCCCTGGGAGAAAAGAGAAGTTAAGGTGGAGGAGTTTGTCAATCCCAAACAAGGCAATATAAGTGTTAAGGAGTACTCTTTGAAATTCTTAACATTGTCGAGGTATGACCATTCTCTAGTGTCTAATCCAAGAGATGAAGTGAGTCATTTTGTGACGGGTGTAGCCGACTTAGTGATGGAAGAATGTTGTACCGCTATACTACATGATGATATGACCCTAATTAGACTCATGGTGTAACACAATCAATTGAAGAGTCTAAACTTAGGAGGATGACTAGAAGTTTGAAAAGGAGTGGTGCTAGTGATAAAAAACAAACTAGGTTTTTGAAGAGGGATCAAACTAAAGAAGAACCTAAGAGTTCTAAGGTGAAATTGGAGAAAGGAGGTGGTCCTCACAAGGTCAAAGTACTTGTGCCAAATGTGGCAAGAAGCGTTATGGTGAGTGTCTATTGGGTACTGCGAGTTTCTTTTATTGTGGTAAGGATGTACACAAGGTGAAAGATTGTCCTATGATTGCTTCTAGAGGAAGAGAGGGTAAGAAAGTTGCTCCTAGTGTTCCAAAGGATGATGCTCCAACAAAGAGGTGTTTCTATGCACTCCGGTCTAGAAGGGAGAAGCTGATGAGAGTGATGATGATTTTGTAAGTTCTCTTTCTTTTGTTGTAATATGAGTTCCTTCTGAGTGGGGAAGTATCGTTTGTAGATGGGATAGAAAGTCCTAGAGGTTGTTGCATGTGCATGGTGTTTAGGAGTATTGTTGAAATTGAATTTCATTAACTTCTTGCATTGTGTGATTTATGAAGCCATGATTATGTTGTAAGATGTGTTTATATGATATTACTTTGCATATTAGCATATTTATATCATGAATTGCCTAAAAGTCGCATTTTGAGGAAAATTGTAACATCACTGTAGTGTTAAAAACAATTCACTGTTAAAAATTTGGAAAAGTGACTTATTGACTCTTTGGTCTAAAATTGTTGTAAGGTTATTAGAACTGATGTATATAAGTATGATATTGAATATAAAATGAGCTTTACCTTTTGGAATAAAGCATGGGAGTTTTGTAGCATAATGAGTTATAGGATTGTTTTCTAGTTTCTTGTTGTGTTGTGAATCTCTTGGCTATGTGAAATTGATGTTTTATTATTGATTATATGTTATATGGAATGTTTATTAGCTTCTATTTAAATCTCTATTCTTTGAAGTGTTCGGAGAGTGGCAAGTGTCATTCGAGGACGACTGTTGTCCATGTGAGGGAGATTGTATGACCACATAAATGATTTAGGTGAACTAGAGCCTAAAATGTTGGTATTGATGTTCTAAGGTCTTAAATAGGTCTATTTTATGGTATTGAGGTAGTTTCCAAGGGATTAGGTGCATTGGAAGTCAAACGTCAAGGAACGACCAAGACGATCAGTGACTAAGTCACCTATGGGCCTCATATGTTGTTCTATGTGTTTATTTGTTATTCATGAGTTGTTAAGGTATATAAATGAGTTATTATATCATTTATAGACAGTGTGTCAATTTTCATGGAGTTTGGAGGTCAAACGTCCAAGAACGTCCATGACGTTCGAATGATGTACCTTAAAATGACCTTGTGTGTCTAAGCATGTTTCGTCAAGTTTTACGTGTTAATTTTGGATGAAATTCATGTGAGAGGTGATAAAATCATATAATAACTTATTTGGGGTTGAAACGTTCGGGAAAACATCTCCAAGGACCAACTAAGGGTCCTTTAGGAAGGACCCATGTTGGTGGCTAAAACTGCCCAAGGCAGTCCACCTACGGATGGACATCGATGGCCAGTGGCCTGCTCGACGCCCCGTACGTGGTGGTCATAGTATGGTCCTTATCTTGGGGAGAAAAACTCCCAGTTTCAAGTCTCCGAACCCACCGACAAAGGCTAAGACGTCCCCTGCATGGACGTACGCCCCGTCGATGGGTCAACCGTTGATGGTGGTCTGCCTGCGTGCAACTTTACTGTAAGTTGAGAATTGATGTTGTAATTTCACCCCCACTACAAAATAAGACTATTGGCGGTTTATTAGAGGTCGTTTGGGTATTTTAAACATGTATATAAGTTTTTAACAATTAGAAGATTTCATTCTTCCAAAACAAAACCCCAAATCTAGTAGAATTGTCTCCATTGAAGTCCAAAATCAAAGAAGAGCTTGGTCTGAAGAATTGAGTGGAGATTTTTTCATCAAAGGGAAGAATTAGTTTCATCAAGGTGTTGCTTTTTATTCTTGAAACTCGTTTCAACAAGGAGCCACAATTCTCAAGATGTTTTCTAAGTTTTCAAAGTTGAATTGTCCAATTTCATGATTCTACCATGGGTTTTTGCATCAATTATTTTTAAACGTCTATTATGGATTAGATTGATTATGTAGTAATTATTTTTAACCAAAATTACCTATGATCCCATGAATTTGATGAACCCTAGTTTTTGACTAAGTTTTGGGTTACTTGATATTGATCTAATGTTAATGAATTCTTATGTAGTTTTATGTGGACTATTCATTGAAGGAATAATTGTAGTAAATTGATATCTAGGTTGTATAATATTGATTAATTTATATTTAATTGACCTATTTCATTGATTATTGTAGATCTTATGTTGAATTGTTGGTTATGGCCTTCGGTAAGGGTCTTGTGTTATCGAATTGAGTAAGTTGAATTTTGATTGAAGTATGGAGGATGATGTGGGGGTATGCTGACATATTTCCTTTATTTTGATGTTATTTATATTTCAATTATGTTGTTATTGGTATGGTCCACTTATGGTGGCGGTGTGATGTTCTTTACTTGCAATTGATGTGGCCTTGTCGGTGTTACTTTATGAAATATGATGATCTTGGCCTTGTCAGGCAACTACTTGAAGTAAAATTACTATTTGTGTAGTTTGATTATGTGAAGAATGACAATATCTATCTACATATGAAGTCATATATGTATTCTTCTATTCATGTTGTCTTAGGTGATCATGTTAGACTATGACTTTGACATTATGTGTATAGGGTTAGGGTTGAAGATGTTAGGTTTATTTCTAGGTGCTTGTAGATTGACTTGCATTATGAGTTAAAAGTGAAGTATGTGGTGTCTTGTCTTGGTTGACTTGTGTCCGTTGCTTGATGTAGATATGATTATGAATGTGTGATGTCTTGAATTAGGATGTTAAACTCGTAGTATTGAATTTAAGAATGACATGTTACCTTAAATGAACTTAAGATAGTCTTTTATGTGAAAACCTTGATATAGTGGTAATGTTAAGATGGTTGAAGTTGTAAGCCGTAATGTTATCCTTTAAAGTAAAGGAATGATATACTTAAGGTTAATTGTCTGGAACATCATCATATTAATCCTTAGGAAGGTCATCATGAGCTTCTTGTAGCCGTTTGAGGTAACCCTAGTGGACCTTTCTTTGGTAGGGTAAATGTGATTGGGTTATGAACTTGTTATGAAACCCTCGTATGTAAACCTAATGTGTGAATTACTCTATGAGAAATAAGGCTAGCACCGAGTGAGTATGGTAAAGGTATGTAGTTCTAGTTAAAGAGTGAGACTAGATTAGAAAGTATTCACTTCATATTCCTTAACCATGTGTTTACATGGGATGTGTCTAAGTTCTACCCTTGGCAAGTAGAACAACCTCATCGGAGTAGGATAGAACTCTGGATTCCATGTCTTGCTATCATGTTCTATGTCAGTTTTTCCATATTATCATCATATGAAATACCCATTAGCATTGGAGAAGTTTATGAAGTTTAGGTGCTGGTATGGACACAATGTAGACATTACACAATAGGCTTTTAAGATGTTACTTGGAGTTTCTAGGTCTTGTTCAGGACCATTACTTGGATGTCCTTTATGTGATGTATGTGACTCATAATGAACTATTGAACTACTAACTTATGTTAAGAAGTATGTAAATGAATGAGTACCTAATCTATTAGTTACTTAAGGATTCCTTAGCTAAAGTGTGAAGAGAGCATAGGATATGATCTCTTCATGTCTTATCTTTGGAAGTCTTCAATTATGACTTTAATTAGTCTTAAGGATTACTTAGGTAATCTTGAACAGGTCAATCATGGACGTTATTTTCTTGATTTACTTAAGTAAGTCTTTTGATAGCCTTTGGAAGGAGAATGCCATATTATATATATATATATATATATATATATATATATATATATATATATATATATAATATATATATATATATATATGTTGATACTCTTAGTGAGAATGCTTCTATCCTAGGTAGTCTATAGGATCTCTTCATTGAGTGTATAAGGGATTGTATGGGTGATTGCTTCACAACACACTAAGTGAGATTTAGAATTACCTTTGGTAGAATAATCTTACATTGAAGATTTTGATGTCTTGTAATTGTTTAAGTGTCTTATCATAAGTGTTCTTGAGGGTCATTTAGGTATGATTAGGGAGCTTGTATGCGCGGTCTCTATTTTTGTTGCTTAAGTGGGTCTTAGGATAACTTTTAGTGAGAAAACTACATGTTAGAAAATATTAGGAAGAATGAATAAGCAATTCACTGTAACAGTGAATTAAGTCACTCTACAATGAATATTTAAGTGAGTCAAAAATTATGAATTGTCGTTTAAATGCTTTCCTACATGTTCCTAAAGTGTTAAATGGTGTTTTTTATGATCACAATATAATTTTTAAATGAAAAGATGCATATTTCCATTAAACGTCCATTTTCATGATTTTTATGCATAATGCCATACTTAGTACATGTGGTTGTACTAACTCCATGCTTTTATCTATCTATATAGATATTGGTAGGTGATGAGCTTTTGGGAAAGAAGACTTGGACCATAGCATCGTTCAAGAGAAGTTGAAGTATGTACTCATTTGACTCGAGGGCATATATGTATTTTATGTTTCTTATTGAAGTATTGTAATAGACTAGGTATTTCTATATTAGTATTTTGTATGGCCGTGTCCCAAGTATTCTCGTTTCTTAAAATGATGAGATTGAGACTTAGTATTTCCTATTTCTTTATATGAAAGAGATTTTTAAAGAGTGTTATGTTTTGTGAAAAGTTTTGATTCTGGAATACTTTTCACTATGTTTATTCGATCAATGCTATGTAAGGGCTTGTACAAGACTTCCAAGAGGTCATGTACGCCGGTTGCAATCCGATATTGACCCTAACTTCTAGGGTGTGGTTTCAGGATGTAACATAGGTGGTGGTATGTTACTCTCTCTATATATTGCAATAAGTAGGAACTTCCAAAAGGGAAGTCTTGGTGCCAAACCTTTTAAAAGAGTGTACTACTTAGGGTAGATTGTGGTATGGGACGCCATCTACTCATTTTACTAAGTAGGCATTTTGAATGGGAAGTCTTTGGTGTGTTGTTGGTTGTTCTTCTAATACATTGTGATTTGAGTGGTGACTTATTCTCCAGAGTGGAGTAAGCTTTTGGTGGGTAGTCTTAAGGATAACCTTGGTGTGTATTCAAGGAGGTGTTTAGACGTTTCCTTCATTTCATACCTTGGAGAGTCTTAGGATAACCTTGGTTAGGAAACTTCTACGGAAAGGAGCTCACTTCCTCATTGACAATACCTTTGAAGTTCACTATCTTTGGAGTCTCTTTAATTTACTGTAATGTTTTACCTATTTTACTATAATTTTGGTTAAGTTTTTATGAAGTGCTCAATCCAAGGGAATCCATTACGAGCACTAAGTGGGAGTGGTATTATGGGATAATACTGTCACATTGCACTTAGTGTGACCTATAGTACTATTGGAGAAGGGTATTTACAAAAAGTCTGTATAAATGAATGTTTGGCACGTGTTTAACCAAGAGTGTGGACTTGATTTCCATACGAGGTAAGCCTACAATTTTTTGTCTTACGGATCGCTTGGGTGTTTCTTGAGGGCGGTGTATGGGCGATAATTTTTGTCTTACCTTAGGGAGTCTTAGGATGACTTGGTTAGAGAAACTTCAAAGGAAAACGGGTTAACATGACTTGGACTATGTCAGTCAATGTCATGTGTTTCAATGTAATAATTCTTGATGTTACTGTAATGTGTTCTTTGATTTAAAAATTATGATATTCTTTTATGATGTGTTAAATGATGATACTTATACTATTTCAACTCTTAAATCATAAATGTTCTGCTTATTTGGCATGAAATGTTATTTTGCTAAAATGTACCTTTTTACATGATTTTGCATATGCCGTACTTAGTACATTGTTTTTTAACTAACCCCATACTTTTCTATACTCAATAAGTATAGGTTCGAAGCAAGTTGAAGTCTAGAAGGCAAGGTTGGGAAAGTTTCTCTCAAGGAAAAGTATGTCCTCATATATTCGAGGGCATAGTCCTTTTCTTAGTTTTTTATTTAAATACTTATTATGTATTTACCTTTTAATGTAAAGGGACGTGTCCCTAAGATATTATGTCCTGCCTTTAAGTTTGCTTGTGACATTAGATTCTCTAAATATTTATGAAAGATTAGTTTTCATTAAATATCTTGAAATTTTTTATTTCCGCACTACTTTTCATGTCTTATCTAATGAACGATAGTTAAAGGGCTTGTACAAGACCCAAAAGGGTCAAGTACGCCTTGCCACAAATTGAGGGTTGTCCCTAACTTCTAGGGCGTACTTTCGGGTGATGATAGACATGGTATCAGAATAAAAGGTTATGCGAAAAAGTTAAGGTTCTAAAATTCTCAAAAGCAACATCTAGTAGTATCTTGGTTATTGATGTGAGTCGCGACATATCCATGGACAAGAAGCTATAGGATGATAGAAGTTTCACTTCCTTCTCTATTCTAATGTCGTTCCTTGGAATTGATTCATATAAGGTGTCTTTTCTTAAACTCTTCTATTTGTGTTTATAGGACATGAATACGACGAGATCAACCGCTAGAAAGGAGGAGGGAGGTGTAGCTAATGAGAAGATCCGTTTCTGTGTTGGTCAAGTTCCTATTTTCGGCCTAGAGGAAGAGAATGAGGAGGTTCCCCTTCAAGAACCTCAAGTGCCTCCAGAGCCTCAAGACCATCAAGTTCCCCAAGTGCCTCCTATGCCTCATCTCTTTTTGTTGAGGGGATATGAATAATTCGGAGTTGAGGGCTTCCCTAATGAACTTTACCAACTCATGATGGATCAAGATCATGTCGTAAACAATCACTTTGTTTCCCAAGATAATGAAGGAGTTGGATCCAACCTAATGCTAGTACTCCGGCCTCTAGAATTTGGGATTTGATGAGGATGAACCCTCCCATGGAACTAAGGTGAATGAAGATCCACAAGGTGTCATGGATGAAGTTTTTGAAGTGGTAGATGCTATGAGTGTGAACCCTAGTGAGAAAGCACAGTTAGCCTCTTATCAACTCAAAGATGTGGCTCAAGTGTGGTTTGAGGAATGGAGGGTGGAGAGACCCTTAGAGAGAGGTCCGTGTAATAAAATGAACTAAGGTGAACTAGAGACTCATGAGTTTTTATTGAGTTAATTTGAATTTAAAATGAGTTATTTTAGTTTTCTTAAGCAGTGTGTGAAGTCTGGTTAAGTTTGGAGGTCAAACGTCTAAGAACGTCCATGACGTTCGGAAGGTGTGCCTTAGATAGCACTTGTGTGTCTTGATGTGTTTGAGTGAATTTTATGTGTTCGTTTTACTTGAAACTTGCATGAGATGTTACTAAGGACTATATCACTTAGATTAGGGGTTTAACGTCCGGTAAAGACCCCACCTAGGACCCACAAGGGTCCCTAGATGAAGGGCCCAAGACTTGGATCAAGTTGCCAAAACAATGACCAATAGACAACCCTAAGGACGGTCCGTTGGACCACCAACGGTCCGTCGACCTAGGGAGTCGATTGGCCCTGAAATTTAGGATGGACAGTCTCCAAATAGTTATAAGTCTCAACCAACGAGACCCCACCAAATGTCCGTCCTTTGACAAACTATCCGTTGGTTGGTCCGTTGGTGAGATTGCCCAAAAGTTGTAAAATGGACTGCCTTGGCTTGGGGTGTTTGGTATATTCACCCTAAGTCTTTTTATGATCCTAGGATGTTAGTTTTAGGGTTTATTAGGTATATTAAAGTGTTCTAAACCCTATGACCTCATTTTATACCCCTCTTCCTAAAACCCAAAACCCCTCTCTCTCTAAGAAGATTCTCTCAAGTCACCATGGAATCTAGAAGTCAAGAAGTTCTAGGAGGGAAGTTTATGGTCGTTTATTCATAAAAATTCTTTTGTGTTTCTTCAATGTGAGGTATTGTATCCATCCTTTAACTCTCCTACATTCAAGGAGCCCCTTCCTAAAAGATTTTGAAATGAGTTTTCGACCCTAGTTTCTACTATCTTCAACTCTAAATATGGGTCTTGCATTAAAACGTTTCTAATTACTTAAGAATGGTATTTCTAATGTTATTTGATTATTTTATGTTTAAAACTTCAATGGAATCATGTTAAAGCTTTTCATCTAATGTTGGCTTAAGAAATGAGTTAAATGAGCATGAATTGGTAGTCTTTGAGATTTGGTTTACTTATGTTGTTATTGATGTTTAGAAACTGCTATAAGGGATAATTTATGATGAATTACTAAATAAAATGATATAAGTGATGGAATCTTTGGTTAATGGGTAAGTTGGTTATGTGGTTTAGCTTTAATTTCGAAATGATCTTGAGTGGTATGGTCCACCTTCTTGGTTGCGGTGTTTACATGAACTATATGAATGTGAAGTTACTAGTTTATTGTGAATGAGTCTATTAGGGCTTGTTATGTGAAGTAAGTTGATAAATATGCTATTCTTCTTAAATGGGCCTTATGAAGTGATTAAGTGAACTAGACTAGAGTGTATGCTTGAATGAAGTTATTCTTGTTAATTGCTTTATGAATCTTTTTGTGAGAAGTATGTTTAGGATGATGTATAAAGAACTTATATGATTATGTGAAGCATGTAAAGTGTTTGATGTTATCAATGAAGGTGTAAGCATGTATAGAAGTTAAGTGTAAATCAAATGAAGCTTATGTGCAAGGTGTGCTAACATGTACACACACACTCACACTTGAATGAACGAATGAAGCTAAGTTAAGTCCTAAAGGGGAGTTTTGGGGTGAACACTCTTCTTGAGTTCAGATGAAGTGTTTAGTAGCAACCTCACTATTCCTAATGAGCTTTCTAAGATAGGTTGGAAGATGAATTCCCTTCGTGAGTTGAGATGTGGTGTTCACTATTTATCCTTAACCTATACTTTATAATGTTGAGAATCTGTGAGAAGTTATGCCTAGAACCGAGAGGACATGAAGGAGAGGTGTATTACACTTCGTGAGTTGAGATGTTGTATTCCAATATACCTCTTGAGATGAATATTCCTCATTAGTAGAGAATGAGTTACTTAGTAGCAATGTACTTACCATTTAACTATGCACCCTCATAGGTGTAGCTATTGGGCAAGCCATGTAAAAACTAAGAGAATGACCTCATTCGAGGCAAGTTAGGATCCTTCATCCGATAGGCGTTAATCTCAGGATTCCATGTCTAGATCTCATGGTCTATGTTTGTTAAGATAAATCCCACAAAATTAATGAAAATACTAAGTCTCCTAAAAGAACGTGCTACTTACGGTAGGTAGTGGTATGGGAGGCGATTTATCCATTACACTAAGTAGGACCTTTATAAAGGGGACTCTTGGTGAGTCTTATGTGAATTGATTGAACTAAGTCTCCCAAAAAAATGTGCTACTTAGAATAGGTAGTGGTATGGGATGCTATTTATCCATTGCACTAAGTAGGACCTTCCTAAAAGGGCGTCTTGTTGAGTCCTATGTGAATTGATTCAACTAAGTATTCTAAAAGAACGTTCAAATTTATATCTCGAAACGAAGTAAAAGTGGACGCGTCAATTAAAGAACCCAACTAGCGAGGTTGGGATCGTTCCCATGAGGAAAATGATTTAGACTTAACTTTATTCTATTATTATCTCTATTTAATCAATTATTTCCCGAAAACAAATAATTATAGGGGGGTTTTGATTAATGAAATAAATTTACTAAATTAAAGTAAATAAGTTATAAGTTCAAGTAATGGAGCTTAATCAAGTAATGAGAGTAACTAGGGTGTAAGTGTTCCCCACAGGCTCCTAACTCGGTAATTCTAGCTATAACAATCCTTTCCTAGTATCTTGCATGCAAAGTGATAAGTTAGGTATCTCTAAATCTTTTGTCCGGCATTTAGAGAATTTTCACTCCGCACCTTGGTTCGGCTACGTCTGTTTCTTTACTAAACCTTATCTTTACCTCATATTAAGCATCATATTCGATATTTGACTAAGTTGTTACTTCGTACCAACCAACACTAGCCTATTATATAGTATACACTAAATCTATATTGATAATTATTTTCCTATTATCTACCACCTTGGTCCGGCAAGTAGCAATAAGGCGAGTTCTAACGTTGGCGATCTGTTAAAAAGACTTCTAAGCTAAAGAATTATCAATGCATGCAAGACACTATTCTAGAATCGTTATTTTAGCTAGGTTTTACCTTGTTATTTACTCATGGTTCCCACAACCCTTTATGGAGTTTAGTTACCCATGATAATAATCACACAATTCATAATAATAATGTAAGAATTCATGAACTTACTTTGATGAGAATGAACAAAATCAATAAATTTACTTGAATAAATCACAAAACACCAATAATCGATGCCGGAAAATTAATATCAAATCCCAAAATCGAAGGCTCAATACTAAGACAATAAAAGTTAAAATTATCCAAGAGTATCACCCCAAAAACAATGTTTTTTGGACTATTTATAAGAAACAAAACCTAATAAAAGAGGGAAATCTATTTTAGGAAAAATCTTCCCAAAACGCGTCTGAGTCGACAACCCTCGTGATGGACCGTCGTGGTCTTCTGTCGCTCCATATTTCTTCATCAACTCTCTGTTACCCTCGATGTACAGGTGTGACAAACCGTTGCAAGCACAACGGTCTTTCGAGGTTCTTCGTTCCATGACACTTAGAATCTTCTAAAGTTGGGTACTACGACTACTCTCTGTTAGCATTGACGAATGTGCAGGACAGACCGTCATAGCTATGATGGCTCGCCGTGAGCTTCCGTAGTCCCACACTTGGTCAGAATTCCTCAACTTCCTTCAACAACCATTATATTCTCAATACGGTTGACCCCTATGGACCGTCACAGTCACGACGGACTGTCGTGGGGATCGTAGGTTGTCACTTCTTCAATTTCAGCTCAAAATCTCCACATTCTCTTTTGAACAGTTTTCCTTGAATAAAATAGAAAATACAACAAAAATCAATACAAAAAGGCTTTAGACACACACTAAACTTAAGAAAAAGGCATTGAAAGTACCGTGAAACCATGGTGCATCAACACCTTCAATTTAAATTCGTTGTTTGTCCTCAAGCGAAGCACTATGAATCACTGCAAAATCTTTGTACAAGTGTATTCATATTTTAGATTTTGCAATCATTTGGCTATCAATCCTGATCATTCTCATTATGTTCATGCATGCTTTCACTATTAGGCTTGAATAATGTGGATAAGACCATGACACAGACTCACCACAAACTGACACCTATCATCTTCGATCTCTCATGTAGGTGCTAATATTTCCGGTATTGCAACTAGTGTTCTCACTTAAAATTAAAATCTTCATCTTTCACATAATGATTACAGTTTGAGTATAAAAATTACTTTTCAACACTCACTCTCAGAACAACTTCACAACTAATTTACACATATTGCCATAGGCTTGCCCTTATTTTCACAGTTTAAGTTTGCCATAAAAAATCTTAGGATCATAATAGGACTTTCTTAGCTTGTAACATAGGCTCAGGGTCAGGTACGGTATATTTAGGTATATTTTAGTGACTTTTTCCCCTCCTTTCCATTCTTCTGAGTGTCCTAACTTTTTATCGTTTTATTTCTCCCTATTTCTCAATTTTCTTTCAGCTTGCTATTCTCCCTTTCTTCTCCTTATGTGTAAGTGACTCTTTTTTTTCTTGTGTTTATTTTGTTTTTACTCTTGAGTTACTGTTGTTTTGTTCTTTCTTCCTCTTTATTCTTTAAACCCCACTTTTCAGAGTATTCCTCATAACAACCACCATCAACTCATGGCTTTGCCATGAGTCAAGGCTCACAATACCAAAGATTGGGTTAGGGACATGACAAGGTTGTTTTCTGCTTTAGCCACCCTCAACTTATGCTTTTGACATAAGCTGAGGTGCACATGTCCAAGGAGGGACCAAGTCCAACACATTGTTCCAGAATAGATCAGATGGGGTGAAGAAGAAAGATCTATTTCAAGCTCAAACTATTTGGATTAATAAGGGATTACTTCATTTGGTTTTTCTGTTATTTTAGGCTAAAGATTTACTATTTTGAACAAGGGCCTATGATCCTTTCCTAATTGTCTATTACGACTTACTTTTAGCAGGACTAACTAGACAAGTTCTAGCTAAGTACCAATGGTGGAATATTCAAATTTTCCTCACTCTCACTTGACATCTCATTACTCTACCAGATTATAGACACCTAGTTCGGATCTTAGATTTAGGGTCATGCCGTAGTGTATCTCTTTGTCATGCTTAAAGCCACACATTTATCAGTTTCTATGCCTAGTCATGCATCATTTTCATTACATAAGGATATCATTTCTGTTTTAGCCATCATGCTTCAGAGTTATACTATGTACACAAGATATTGACATGCCGGTTCAACAATAAAAATAATCAGTCTCTTGGGGAAAAAGAACACAGGCAAGAAAACCCCAAAAGAGGATCGTGAGTTGGGCTACTTAGACTTCACCCTAGCACTCACATTCCACTTACCCCACCCACAACAAAAAGATATGCAATTATCCCCAATGAATAAAAGAATCTAAAATAATAGAGTGGCAGGTGAAGCAAATCTGAGGCGCAAAGTGTCGGTGATCCACAAGCTGGTGGGTCCGGTGTCCAAGAACCCACTCCCCCTATAGTTTGAACCATCGTTGGGTTCTGTCATATGTGCCCTAACTAAGAAAAATTTGAAAAACATACCTGGGCACGACGGATGCTTGCGACGGTCCATCGATGGGTTTGTAAAAGAGAGTTGTCGACCAATTTTCTGCAGATTTTCTGGTGATGTGATACCTACAAATTTAACACCCATTAAGATATTCTTTATGTACTTTCTGGAAATTATTTTGGACACGGACCCTAAACTATGCTCTAGACAACCCTTCTAACAAAAAGGAAACAAATATTCGACGGGACGTTTAAGGAAATAAAAGAAAAGAAACATGCAACTATAACTAGAAAATCACGAAAAACCTATAGTTGGCTAGAGGATACATATTGGGTTGCCTCCCAACCAGTGCTTGATTTAAATTCGCGGCACGTTGTAGAACACTTGATTACTCATACTTCATCAAGATGGTATGCCTCTATCACTTAATTCGCCGTTTCAGCATTCCCCAGAATGATTTTGATTCACTGTTCGTTCACCTTAAACCGCACACCCTCCTTGTTCTCCAACTCAAGCGCTCCGAGAGTGAATAGTTGGGTGATCAAGGACCAGCCCATTTGGACTTGAGTTTGCCCGAAAACAAACGCAACCTAGAATTGAATAATAGCACCAAATCCCCAACCATAAAATCGTGTTTCTCGATCTTTTGGTCATGGTAATTCTTTATCTTTTCTTTGTATAGGGATGAACTTTCATAAGCTTTTAGGCGAAATTCATCAAGCTCATTCAGCCCATTTAACCTCTGTTCAGCAACTTCTTTCCAGTCCATTTTTAACTTTTTCATTGCCCACAAGGCTTTATGCTCTAAAATCAATCGGTAAGTTACAAGCTTCCCATATACAAGTTGGTATGGGGACATAGCTATGGGAGTCTTGTATGCTATCCAGTAGACCCAAAGAGCATCATCAAGCCTCCTTGACCAATCCGTTCTACTAGCATTCGCCGTCTTTGATAAAATCTCCTTAATCTCCCTATTTGACACCTCAACTTGCCCACTAATTTGAGGATGGTAAGGAGTGGCCACATTATGGACAGACCAATATTTCTCCAACAATCCCTTAAACAATTTGTTGCAAAATTGGGATCCCCCATCACTAATGATAGCCCTTGGGGTGCCAAAATCGGGAAATATATTCTTTTTCAAGAATGCGGTGACACTCTTCCCTTCATTATTTTCGAGTGCGATAGCTTCCACCCATTTAGACACATAATCAACCGCTACTAGAATGTACTTCATCCCATGATAACTTGCAAAAGGGCCCATAAATTCAATACCCCACACATCAAATAGCTCAATAACAAGAATGGGATTCAAAGGGAGCTCTTGCTTTCTCATTATGCCACCATCTCTTTGGCATCTATCACATGCCTTAACGAACTCATGAGCATCTTGGTGGATATTTGGCCAATATTATCCACATTGCAAGATCTTATGAGAGGTCTGGATACCACTATGATCTCCACCTACGGGTGAAAAATGGCATGCCTCCAAAACACTCAACATCTCAACTTCTGGTACACAAAGTCGAATAAGCCCATAAACAAAACTCATATTCAAGTATGTCTCATCCGAAAAGAGATTTTTCACATTATACATGAACTTTTTCCTTTGATGAAAGGACAAGTCCAATGGGACGATATCGCTAGCAAGATAATTCGCAAAATCTCCGAACCATGGAATCAAGTCTTGAGAGGCGTCCAATACATGCTCATCTAGGAAATTATCATCAATTTTAGTGTTATCTCCCAACTCTCTCATTGCTTCGTCTTCTAAATGGGACAAGTGATCAGCAACTTGATTTTCGGTCCCTTTTCTATCAATCACCTCAAAGTCAAAGTCATGCAATAGTAATACCCAATGAATCCACCTCGGTTTCACATCCTTCTTTGCCATCAAATGTCTCAAAGCAAAATGATCAGCATGCACTATAACCCTATTGACAAGAAGATAGGAGCAAAATTTATCAAAAGCAAAGACTACTGCAAGGAGCTATTGCTTAGTCACAGTGTAGTTCTTTTGGGCTTCATTTAGGGCTTTACTAGCATAGTAAATGGGGTGAAGGATTTTATCCCTTCTTTGCCCCAATACCACACCAAGAGCAACCCTACTAGCATCACACATTACCTCAAATGACTTGCTCCAATCCTGCTAAATAATGATAGCTGCAGACACCAACTTTTCTTTCAACTCACCAAATGCCTTAAGACAGGATTCATCAAAAAAAATTTACACTCTTTCTCAAGCAACATGCACAAAGGATGCACAATTTTTGAAAAATCCTTGATGAACCTCCAGTAAAAACCTGCGTGCCCAAGAAAGCTTCTCACACCTTTTACAGAGATAGATGGGGGAAGTCTCTCTATTACCTTGACTTTAGCTCGATTAACCTCTATACCCTTCTCAGAAATGCGATGACCCAATACAATGCCCTCTTTCACCATGACATGACATTTTCCCAATTCAGTACTAGATTGCAGCCTTCACACCTCTTAAGAACCTTAGACAAATGACTCAAACATCGCTCAAAGGAGTCACCAACCACAGAAAAATCATCCATAGACATCTTAATAGTGTTCTCCACCAGATCGGAGAATATCGACATCATACATCTCTGAAATGTGGCGGGTGCACTGCACAACCCAAACGACATTCTCTTGAATGCAAAGGTCCCATTTGGACAAGTAAAGGTGGTTTTCTCTTGATTTCTCGGTGCAATAGAAATCTAATTATACCCCGAATAACCATTAAGAAAATAGTACCACCCCTTTCCGGCAAGTCTATCCAACATCTGATCCATGAAGGACATAGGAAAATGGTCTTTTTTGGTCCATGCATTTAATTTCCAGTAATCCATACACACTCTCCAACCAGTCACCGGTCTCATAGGAACAAGCTCATTTTTCTCATTGGGGACCACAGTCACTCCCGCTTTCTTAGGTACACACTGAACAGGGCATAGCCAACTAGTATAAGCGATTGGGTATATCACTCCGGCATCCAACCACTAAATAATTTCCTTCTTCACTACCTCTTGCATAGGTAGATTTAGACGTCTCTGATGCTCAATACTTGGCTTATGATCGGGCATGAGTTGGATTTTATGAGAGCACATTCCGAGAGGGATCCCAATAATATCCGTAAGAGTCCACCCAATAGCTCTTTTAAACCTTTTTAACACTTTCACCAAACTCTCAACTTGATGCACATTCAAATCTTATGCAATAATAACCGTCAAAGTGTCATCTTTTCCCAAGAATACATACCTCATATGAGGTGGTAGAGGCTTAATTTCTAATTTTGGAGCCTCCTCAATAGACGGTTTCGTAGGTGGAGATTCGTGATGTTCCATATCTAACTCAAATTTCTTTGGTTTAAAACGAACATTACCTCGATCAAGTGCCGCGACCAATGACCCATACTCTTTAATGCCATCACTATCAAAATTCATGATCATTGCCGCCAATGTTTCTACACCTAGACTCGTTCAATTTGTACTCAGATGAATCTTCATCTCTATAGGATATAGGAGATACCGATTGGAGCTCACCATTCTGCCTCATAGACCTACAAATGTTGAAGGTCACTTTTTCATTGTCCAACCAGAATTTCATCTACCCCTTTTCCATATCAAGGATCTACCCGTAGCAAGGAATGACCTCCCAAGAATAATAGGCACCTCAAAATTGACCTCACAATCAAGAATCAAAAAATCGGCCAGAAATATGAACAAATCCACTTTTAATAGCACATCGTGGAGTATACCAATGTGACTTTTTACCGTTCGATCGTCCATCAATAGGCGCATCGCAATGGGCTTTGGGTTACCTAAACCCAACTTTTTGTAAATCGAGAGGGTCATGAGATTTATGCTTGCCCCAAGATCACATAATGCTTTCGCAAAATGTAATAACTCGATTGTACAAATAATATTGAAAGCACCCGAATCTTCTTTCTTTTGCACTAGAGATCTTGTAGAAATAGCACTACAGTGCTGCATTCTATCATCATCCTTAAAAGTGACTGATCTTTTCTTCGTAACCAAATCTTTCATGAACTTGGCATAACCGGGCATTTGTTCAAGAGCTTCTCCCAAAGAGACATTGATAGAAAGATATTTCAACATTCTTATAAAATGCTGGTATTTACCATCCTTGGTTTTTTCTACTAACCTTTATGGGAAAGGAGGTGGTGGTCTAGGCATGAGGGTCACCTTTTGGGGCACCTCGATATATTTTACCGTTTTATCTTCTAACTCACCACTAACCTCCACCACCGTATCATCATCTCTTATAACCTTTTCTATACCAGACGACATAGGTGGGTCAATGGTTTGGTTACCACCCCGAGTAGTGATTGCCATACAATGCCCATAATTTTTTGGATTTTGGACAGTGTTGCTAGGAAGAGTGTCTGGTTTCCATGTGTTCACTGTTGCAGACAATTGGACCATTTGCAACTCAAGATGCTCAATCGATATTGCATGTGTATCAACTTTCAACCTTATACCAGCTACGTCATTCCTTAACTCTTTAGTGTTCTCATCATTAGCATCAAACCTCCTCATCATTTTATGCATCATATCCTTAACTCGCGCCATACTACCTCCACCATTCCTAGGAGCAACTTCACGATTTTGAGGTGGAACATAGGGCCCACTCTTATCATTTTTTTTTACCATAGTTACCGCAGTTGAAGTTGTTTTCGTGGTTGTAATTCCCATCTCGGACATAATGACCCTCGCGGTTCTAATTACCATAGTTCCAACCTTGGTTTCCTTGAACTTGGCACCAATTCTCCTGATTGGAGCCTTGGGCATTCGGTCAAAAAACCCCCGTCTGATCATTCACCAGGAGTTCTCCTCATAGTAATATTTATCATTTGGCGGTGGTGGTTTAGACAAGTAGTTCATCGCATTTACCTTTTCTGCATCCCTAGTAACATGTTTCAACACCAACCCAAGCTCAGTTCTCATTTGAGCCATCTCCTCACGAAGATCATCTACGACTGAGTTCTGTGCGGATTGGACTGCGAAGGTGTTTCTCCCAGTATCCGACTTCCTAGTACTCCAAGCTTTATTATTTTGGGAGATTTTCTTTAACTTTTCAGCAATCTCGGCATAAGGACACTCCCCATAAGAGTCACCCCCTATCGTATCTAACACCGCTTTGTTATTATCATCTTGTCCCTGATAGAAATACTCTTTTAGAGACTCGTTATCCATGGGGTGATTTGGGACACTTCGCAAGAATGAAGTGAACCTATCCAAGAACTGCTAACTGACTCTCCAGGTAGTGCCACAAAAGTTGTTCACTCTGTCTTTGTGGTTTAGTTTATAAGACACCGGGTAGTAGCGTGCTAAGAAACCATCCCTCAGTTGATTCTAAATGAATCTTGATTTATAGGGGAGCTTAGTAAACCAGATAGTAACCTCTCCCGTCAGTGAGAGAGGAAAAACTCTTAGCCCAATTACATCCATATTTAAATCGAGCATCCCTACACAACTTTTGCACACTGCACTTACCTTAGCGATGTGGACATGTGGATCCTCAGAAGGTAGCCCTGAAAAATATCCTCTGGCAGTGAGCATTTATATCAGACTACTAGTTACCACAAAAGTGTGGACGTGTGGTAAAGGGGTGCAAGACAAGTGGCCCATCAGAGTCTGCGATATTTTCATAGCCCCTATAGTACTCTTGAGTGCGTGGAGCGGGTGGTTGTCTCCGTATTTCACCTTCCCAACGAATATCTTGTAATGCAGGGTCATAAGCGTCGACCAATGGTGGCATTTGCTGGTCGACCTTATTACCTTGGATGCCCAAATTCCGATTCATTCTTCTTAAAGTATGCTCTAGTTTGGGGTCAAGTTCAATTACGAGTATTCCTCTACTTAATGTGTTTGGTATATAAAAAAGTTAGACCTGCTGGAGATAAAAACAAAAAGAATAAGTAATATTAGGAAAATGTTGACTGAACTTCGGTAATAAGCTTAGATTTAATCTAAAAGGCACTTTCTCCAGCAGCGGTGCCAAAATTTAATATGCCCAAATTACTTCTCAAAATGAATTAAAAATGGTCGTATCAAGTAAAGAACCCAACTAGAGAGGTTGGGATCGTTCCCACGAGGAAAATGTTTAGACTTAACTTTATTATATTATTACTTCTATTTGGTCAATTATTTCCAAAAAACAAATAAGTAAAGGGGGGTTTTGATTTATAAAAGCAATTATCTATGTTAAAGTAAACAAGTGATAAGTTCAAGTATTGAAGATTAGTCAAGTAATGAGAGTAACTAGGGCGTAAAAGTTCCCTACAGGCTCCTAACATGGTAATTCTAGATATAATAATCCTTTCCTAGTACCTTGCATGTAAAGTGATAAGTTAGGTATCTCTAAATCCTTGGTCCATCATCTAGAGCATTTCACTCCGCACCTTGGTCCTGCTACATGTGTTGCTTTACTAAACCTTATCTTTACCTCATATTAAGCATCATATTCGATAATTGACTAAGTTGTTACTTCATACCAACTGACACTAGCCTATTAGATCTATGTTGATAATTTTTTTCCTATTATCTACCTCCTTGGTTTGCCAAGTAGCAATAAGCCAAGTTCTAACGTTGTCCATCCATTAAAAAGTCTTCTAAGCATAAGAATTATCAATACATGCAAGACACTATTCTAGAATCGTTATTTTAGCTAGGTTTTACCTTGTTATTTACCCATGGTTCCCACAACCCTAGTTATGGAGTTTAGTTACCCATACTAATAATCATACAATTCATAACAATTATGTAAGATACATGCACTTACTTTGTTGAGAATGAACAAAATCCAGAAATTTTGTTGAATAAATCACAAAACACCAATAATCGATTCCGCAAAAGTAATATCAAATCCCCAAAACAAAAGTTCAATACTAAGACAATAAAATTAAAAATTATCCAAGAGTCTGACTTCAAAAATGAGGTTTCTCGAACTATTTATAGTAAACAAAACCTAATAAAAGAGGTAAATGTATTTAAGGAAAAATCTTCCCAAAACGCGTTTGAGTCGATGACCCTCGTAACGGACCATCGTGGTCTTCTGTCACTCCATACTTAGCTCTTTTTGTGCTTATTTTCTTCATAAACTCTCTGTTACCCTAGACGAACAGGTGTGGTGGACCGTTCCAAGAACGATGGTCCATTAAGGGGCTCTGTTCCACGACACTTAGAATCTGAAGTTGGGTACTGGGACTACTCTCTGTTAGCATTAAAGAATGTGCAGGATGGACCGTCGTGAGCTTCTTTTTTTCCACACTTTGTCAGAATTCCTCAACATCCTTCAGCAGCCATTATCTTCGCACGATGGTTGACCCCTATGGACAGTCACAGTCATGACGGACCATCGTGGGGTCTGTAGGTGGTCACTTCTGCAATTTCAGCTCAAAATCTCCACGTTAGCCTTTGGACAGATTGCCTGGAAATAAATAGAACTACAAAAAAATCAATACAAAAAAGCTTTAGACACATACTAAACTTATGGAAAAGGCAATGAAAGTATCGTAAAACAATGGTACATCAGCTAATATCGCTATTCCATGTCTATCTCTCATGGTCTGTGTTGGCTAATCTAACACCTCCAAAAGTAATGAAAGTACTAAGTCTCCAAAAAGAATGTGCTACTTAAGGTAGGTAGAGGTATGGGATGCTATATACCATTGCACTAAGTAGGAACAGCCGAAAGGGATTCTTGGTGAGTCTTATGTGGATTAATTGAACTAACTCTCCTAAAAGAACTTGCTACTTAGGGTAGGTAGTGGTATGGGACTCTATTTATCCATTGCACTAAATAGGACCTTCCGAAAGGGAAGTCTTGGTGAATCTTATGTGAATTGATTGAACTAAGACTTCTAAAAGAATGTGCTCCTTAGAGTAGGTGGTGGTATGAGATGCTATCTATTCATTGCACTAAGTAGGACCTTCTGAAAGGGAAGACTTGGTGCCAAACCTTCTAAAAGAATGTTCTACTTCGGGTAGGTGGTGGTATGGGACGCTATCTACTCAATGCACTAAGTAGGAATTTTGAAAGGGAAGACTTTGGTGGTTTGTTGGGTGTTCTTTTAAAGTTTTTTCATTGAGTGAAGGGCTTGTTATCCCGAGGTGAGTATGCCAAAAGGGGTAGTCTTGAGGATTGCTTTGGTTTGTATTGAAGGAAGCATATGCATACTTTCTTCAATTCTTACCTTAGTAAGAGTCTTAGGATAATCCAGAGGTAGGTAAACTCCTACAGAAATGAGTTCACTTTCTCTTCACTCGTCCTTGGATGTTCACTCATTTAGAGTAGGATAATTCATTAAAAATTCTTTAATTATTCACTATTAAGGTTCAAATTAGTTCATTGTCATGTTAATTTAAGTTCACTGTGAAGTTTTGCGAGGCTACTGTAAAGTGTTCCCTTAGTTTAAAAAGATTACGGAAATTCTTCTCTAACTGTTAAATGATGATTCTTATGATGTTTTTATTTTATATTCTTGAATGTTTTTCTTAAATGGCATGAAATGTTATTTTACTAAAATGTCCCTTTTTGCATGTTTTTGCATATGCCATACTCAGTACATTATTTGTACTAATGCAATACTTTTCTATACTATCTAAGTATAGGTTTGAAACAAGGTTGAAGTCTAGAAGGCAAAGCTTAGGAAAGTTCCTCTCAAGACAAAGTGTGTCCTTATGTATTCGAGGGCATAATTCATATTTTCTTAGTTTGTTTATGTTAAAACATATTATATATTTTCTTTGAAATGTAAAGGGTCATGTCCTAAAGTTTATTATGGCATGTCTTAAGTTGGCTTGTGATGATGAGATTTCTTAAGTATTTATAAAAAATTCCTTTTTATATTAATTGTCTTAAAAAGTTTTAATTCCGCACTACTTTTCATGTCTTATGTAATAAGCGATAGTTAAAGGGTTTGTACAAGACCCCAAAGGGTAAACTTCGCCCGGTTATGAAACGAGGGTTCTCCCTAACTTCTTGGGGGTGCTTTCGGGTCGTGACAGACTTGGTATAAGATCATATGGTTTTGGGAAATAGTTAAGGATATAAAAGTATCACAAGAAACGTTTAGTAGTATCTTGGTCATTGGGGTGAGTTGCGACACATCCATGGACAAGAGGCTATAGGATGATAGAGTTTCACTTTCTTCATTACTCTTGAATCGTGCCATAGAACTTAGCTCCATAAGGTCTCTCTCTCACTTGTATCCCCTTGTTCGGTGGTCTTCTAGGTATGATTTCTTGGAAGGGTAGATGTTTCTAAGTTTGAGGGAGAGAAGAGGTGAGTTTTTATATTGTGATGGTTTGTGGCTAGATTAGTAGAGGTAAAGGTTAGGTTTGAAAAATTGTGATGTGACGCCATTTATGGCTAGGTATGATTTATGAGATTGAAAGTGTTGTGATGAGAAACATTGTAGTCATGTAGTTCTAAGCATGGTAAGAATTATAATGATTGAAAAAAGTG
Organism: Solanum peruvianum; assembly: GCA_027705065.1. NCBI lineage: Eukaryota > Viridiplantae > Streptophyta > Magnoliopsida > Solanales > Solanaceae > Solanum > Solanum peruvianum. The sequence continues at coordinate 22,131,734 of JAKWJD010001756.1, read as the reverse complement.
CTTTTGAGAGCAAATGAGTTATCTTGTGATTTTGTTTAATCATGGTAGATATACTTTAAGGGTTAAATTTGAGGAATGTTGAGAGAATGTGGAGATTTTATAGAAGATTAAGGCAACTTCCTTATGTGATAAATGTTTCATAAATGTTCTTATTATTGGTGGATGTTGTCGTGTAGGCTTACACTAATATGGAAATGTTGTATAAATATCTAGTGAGGAATTTCTGTTCCATGAAATTTAGTAAAGTGATGCCTAAGAGATTAATGAAGTGATGTTTAAGAGAGTTTGTCGACGCTTGAATCCTAAAAGGGAAGTGTTATGCTTAACTTGTAAGGTTGATGTTTAGTCTTGATGTACATGAGTTGGGGGTAGGGTGATTTCCTAACTTGTGAGAATTATAATGATGTTTTGAAGTGTGAGACCTTGAATATGTCTTTACCCTAAGTCGGGGAGAATGAATGTTCAGTAAAATGGCATGTAATGTACTTAGTCCAAGAGATTCCTCAAGGGTCACTAAGTGGGTGTGGTAGTATGGATGCTAATCTCACATTGCACTTAGTGAAACTTACCTAGTATATTTGTAGTAAGTTAGTGTGGTATTGATCCCTATAATGTCATGGCATCTTGTTAAAGTTGCTTGAAAGGTGCATTATTGAAATTTTAAGCATGTGACACAGTGAAGTATAAAGGAGTCCAAATTTTTGAGAAAATTGTATTTTTCATGAATTATGGTTTCAATGTGTTATTAGATGAGTTTATATGGTATTATACTTTATATAATCAGGCCTTCTTGATGAATTTCTCAAAGAATAAAAATTTGAAATTTTAAGCATCCTTAACAGTGAATACAATGCTCACTGTAAAATTTCTCATTTTTGAACAAAACTATTTTATATTTAGTTGAAGTCTCAATTTCTGAAAAATTATTGTATGTGAGCATGTTTAAGGTTGGAGAATGTACTTCCTCCATAAAAGAAGGTTAAGGGTGAGTTTTAAAGTTTGTAAAGTTTGACAAGAGTTACTGATGTTGCTAGTGTTTGATAGTATGAATTGATGCTCCTTTTTAGTTTATGCTTTGATTTTGATTTTTTTAATGATTATTGTAATGTGTTATGTGTTTCTAAGTGATTACTTGTGGTTCTTGAATTTTAAGTGACATTCGAGGACGAATGTTATTCCAAATGGGGGAGAATGTAACGCCCTAAAATAAACTAAGGTGAACTATAGCCTCATGAGTTTTTCTTAAGTTAATTTAAAGTTAAAATGAGTTACTTTTAGATTTATTAGTAAGTGCGTGAAGTTTGGAGGTCAAACGTCCATGACATTCGGAAGGTGTGCCTTAGATAACGCTTGTGTGTCTTGATGTGTTTGAGTGAGTTTTATCTGTTCGTTTTGCTTGAAACATGCATGAGATGTTACTAAGGACTAGATGACTTATTTTAGGGGTTTAACGCCCGGGAAAGACCCCACCTAGGACCCACAAGGGGCCCTATATGAAGGTCCCTAGACTCGGATCAATGTCGATTAAGCTAAATCCCACAGAAGTAATGAAAGTACTAAGTCTCCTAAATGAACGTGCTACTTAGGGTAGGTAGTGGTATGGGACTCTATTTATCCATTGCACTAAGTAGGACCTTCTGAAAGGGAATCCTTGTGAGTTGTATGTGAATCGATTGAACGAAGTCTCCTAAAAGAACGTGCTGCTTTGGGTAGGTAGTGGTATGAGAAAATATTTATCCATTGCACTAAGTAGGACCTTCCGAAAGGGGAGTCTTTGTGAGTCTTATGTGAATTGATTGAACTAAGTCTTCTAAAAGAACTTGCTACTTAGGGTAGGTGGTGCTATGGGACGCTATCTATCCATTGCACTAAGTAGGACCTTTCATAAGGGAAGACTTGGTGCCAAACCTTCTAAAAGAATGTGGTACTTAGGGTAGGTTGTGGTATGGTAGGCTATCTACTCGTTGCACTATGTAGGCATTCCGAAAGGAAGGAATTTGGTGGTTTGTTGGTGTCCTTTTAAGGTCCTGTCATTGAGTGAGGGCTTCTTCTCCCGAGGTGAGTAAGCCGAAAGGGGTAGTCTTTAGGATTTTTTGGTGTTTATTGAAGGAGGCATATGCATAATTTCTTCATGTCTTACCTTAGTGAGTCTTAGGATAATCCCAAGGTAGGGAAACTCTTACGGAAATGAGTTCACTTTCTCTTCGCTTGGCCTTGGAAGTTCACTCATTTAGAATAGGATAATTCCTTGAAAATGATTTTATGATTCACTATTAAGGTTCAAAATAGTTCACTGTTATGTCAATTTGAGTTCATTGTGAAGTTTTGGGAGGTTACTGTAAAGTGTTCCCTCAGTTTAACAAATTATGGATATTCTTCTGTAAGTGTTAAATGATGATTCTTAGGATGTTTGTCTTTTATATTCTTTATGTTCTACTTAAATGGCATGAAATTTTATTTTACTAAATTGTCCCTTTTTGCATGTTTTTTCATATGCCATACTTAGTACATTATTTGTACTAACCCGATACTTTTTTATACTATCTAAGTATAGGTTGGAAGCCAGGTTGAAGTCTAGAAGGAAAAGATTGGAAAAGTTCATCTTAAGACAAAGGGCAATGTCCCGAAGTTTATTATATTGTTTCTCAAGTTGGCTTGTGACGATGATATTTCTTATGTATTTATAAAGAATTCATTTTATGTTAATTTTCTTGAAAAATTTTAATTCTGCACTACTTTTCATGTCTTATGTAATGAGCGATAGTTAAAGGGCTTGTACAAGACCCCAAAGGGTTAAGTACGCCCTGTAATGAAACGAGGGTTCTCCCTAACATCTAGGGGGTACTTTCGGGTCGTGACAGCCCGGTTGATTGGGAGGAATTCAAATAGGCTTTCCTAGTAGGTTCTTTCCCTTAGAATGGAGGGAGAAGAACATGGTTGAATTCCTGAAACTTCGTCAAGGGGGAATGAGTGTGCACAAGTACTGTCTCAAATTCACCCAAGTCTCCAAGTATGTCCCAACCATGGTAATAAACCCTAGGTCTACGATGAACAAATTCATGATGGGGGTGTCTAGATTGGTGGAAAAAGAGGTTCATACGGCAAAGCTTCTTAACAACAAGGATGTTTCAAGGCTCATGGTCTATTCACAACAAATTGAAAATTCAAAAATTAGGGAGATAAGGCAAGATGTTAAAAGGCCAAGTTTGGATGATTCTATTCACCAAAAACCTAAGAAGAGGTTCTATCACAAGGATTCTTCCATGGGAATTAAGGACAAGGCCCCAAACAAAAGTTCGCAAGGTGGTGGCCATACTTTTGAGAGGACTAGGTGCCTTACTTGTGGGAAGAAACATTTGGGTAGGTGTCTTGCCCGATCGGATGATTTTTTTGCATGAAGTAATAAGGGCCACAAGATGAAGACTGCCCTAACATCAAAGCAAGAGGGAAAGAGGCCAATCAAGCTTCCTAGATCCTAATGATCCAAAGAAGAACCTTTCCTACGAGATGGGAGCTAGGAAGAATAACTAATCCGGAGTTGATGGTCTTGGTAAGTCTTAACCCTTTATGATTGTTTTTTTTGTTATGAAATGAGTTTATATGGTTTTATTGTTCTTATGATCATTCCATCTTGATGAATTGCTCAAAAAATGAAATTTTGTATTTTTTTTGGTATGTTTGGCAGTGTTACAGTAATATTCAATGTAAGTTTTGAGATTTTTTTAAAACAATTTCCTTGCCTTAATTGTAGTTACAATGTAGGTAAAAGTGATATATATGAGTATGTTTAATGTTGAATAAGGTAATTCATTCATAGAAGAATGAAAAGGGTGAATTTTGAACTTGTGAAGTTTTACTAAAGTGCAAGTGTTGCAAAGTATTTGAAAGCGTGAAATTGTGCTCCTTGTTTGTTGATGATTTTATTTGATTTTTTTAATCATGATTGTAATGTGTTATGTAACAATAAGTGAGTGCTTGTGGTTCTTGAAGTTTTAGTGTCATTCAAAGGCGAATGTTGTTCTAAGTGGGGGAGAATGTAACGCCCTAAAATGAACTAAGGTGAACTAGAGACTTGTGAGTTTTTCTTGAGTTTATTTGAATTTAAAATGATTTACATTAGTTTTCTTATTCAGTGTGTGAATTTTGGTTAAGTTTGGAGGTCAAATGTCGAAGAACGTACATGACGTTCGAAAAGTGTGCCTTAGAAAGTGCTTGTGTGTCTTCATGTGTTTGAGTGAGTTTTTCATGTTTTTTTAATCAAAATTGATGTTGTATGTTACTAAAACATATATGACTTAGTTTATGGGTTTAGATTCCGGGTACGACTCCATCTAGGACCCACGAGGGACCCTAGAAGAAGACCCCAACAGTTAGACAAAAACTGCTAAAACAGTGTCCATCGACAGCCAGTCGACCAGGCGACGGCTCATCGACCTAGTCCGTCTTTTGGACATGAAAGTATAAAGGTTTTTTAGTTTCAGACCCAAACTAGGATCCATTATTAATGGGATGTCGACTCATCGACGATCCGTAGTTGAGAGGCGTCGATGGGGGCCTGCAAACACTGTCTAGTCTGCTACCAACTTGGAGTATTTTGTGTAAATTCACCCCAAGTCTTTTATAAACCTAGGTCCATATTTTTAGTGTTTTTAAGTTATATTATATTAGTTTTAAGTACTAGTGCTACAAGACCCCTCACTTAAAATATTCTAACTCAGTCTCTAAAGAAAACTCTCTTAAAGGCACCATTGGAGTTAAGAGTCAAGGAGGGAAAGAAGGGCTGGTTTGGACGTGTTTATTAACCAAAATTAGTGGGTTTACTTCACATTTTGGTATGGTATCCATCATTTAACACTCTTTCATTCAAGGAGTTATTTCCAAAAGATTTCAAAAAGGGTTTTCAAACTTTACCTTCTTTTATCTTTGATTTTAAGAATGAGTCTTTTTGTAAAAGTGTTTTAATGATTAAAATGTGTTTCATCTAGTATAAATTCATTATTTTAATGTCAAAACCCTAATGAACTCATGTTTATGCGAATTTCAAACTTTTAGCTTAAGAAATGGGTTAAATGAGCATGTTTGTGTAGGGTATGAACTTTTGTTTTCTTGTGTTGTTATTGTGATTTATATACTACCATAAGGTCCTTATTTTGACTAAATATTGAGAAATTTTTTAATAGGTGGTGATGGCTTGGTTATATGGTGAGTTGTTTGTATTATATAATTCTTTTTATAGATTGCTGTTGAGTGGTATGGTCCACCTTGTTGGTGGCGGTGTTTATTTGATGAACTTGATATTATTTTGTATGTATTGTGAGTGTGTCTTTGATGGCCTAATATGTGGAATTCCAAAACATAGCATTTGAAACATCCTAATATGGTTTTGAGGAGTTGTGTTAGAATTGCGTGCATATGAATTACTTCTATAAATTGTATGAGGAGTCATGATCTGAAAGAATGTAATGAAGTATTAGCACGAGAAATTAGATCTTACCTTACACACGATAGGAGTAAAAATTAAAGTAAAGTTTTCCTAAAACATATCTGAGCCTCCTCCTAGTTAGATGTGGTGCACTTCACACCCATGAAAAGGACTCTACTTAGTGCGGCTTTTCAGACATCCTAGGACACTTAAAAAAATTCTATGATACCAAGCTTGTCATGCCCTAAAGCTACCCCAAGATGCGGTCCCGGGATCCGGGATCATAGATAACCCTACTGATATATCATAAGCATACTAAATAAACTGTAATTACGAATAATGTACAGAAACAAAATGAAATCATCAACAAACCTTAAATGATGGGGAATACCCATAAACTAAATCGATATATAATATTTGAGAGTTTAACAATAACTGAAAAGTCAAACTCAGATACTAAAGTTAAATCTTATTATGTCTGAAAATAGCTCCTAATTGACTGGTTGTGCATGGACATGCCCCACCTAAATCCAGAAAAACTGAAAACAAAAGAAAGGAAAGAAAATCATGTGTATCGTCATTGAAAGATGAGGACTCACCAATGATGCTGCTGACTGAAGATTGGGAACTGATCTATGCATGATCTGAAAGGAAAGAACTTGAACCTATATCACGAGGATGTGTAGCCTAGAGTATGTGTCAGTACTTCAATGGTATTGAGTATGTAGGATAGAATAATGCTGAAAAACAACATAACTAAACCAAAGTATAATATCGAAGAACTGATAAGAGAGAAGCATAATACAAACTATGAATACTTAACATGAAATAACTATATGCAATGATCATGTTTATGAAATGCTGAAATGGTTAATTCTCTAGAACTTGACTATAAGGGAGCTATTAATAACTTACATAAACTACATGAGCAACATGTGCAATCCGATGTATATGCCGCATTAAGAGGACCCAATATACCGTGCCAAAGGTATAGAGGCATGACTGGCGTTATCACTTCAATGATGCCCACAAACAGAACTTACAACCTACAGAGCACTTAGTATTGGGACTTGAGGGTGACAAACCCTAATCCATATAGTATTAATATTCTCCCAATTGAATATTTAATTAACAGTTTATTACTCAATTTTATTAATATTGGATATCTCAAAACTTACATGCTAACTGAAAATGCAACAATAATATGTTGATAATGAAACATTCAAATATTGGGCATGTATAACTGAAGTATCTGACCTAGCATATCTAATTTTTGAACAAAAAGAACAACATATACAGGGTTATGAATTTATGAAAATAACTATACAAAATGATACTAAATTCATGATAATTTGATTTGGATTATTCTAATAGTTAAAACTCAGCAATTTCTAAGATTCAAGAAACCCTAGGTATAAATAATATTAAGGGAATCACAATTTTGACAAAAATCTAGGGACCAAATGAGCAAAATAACCCACTATGGAAATCCCACACACCTGGTGAGGAATTAAATAGAAAAATCTTTCGATTTTCATGATGAAACTGATGAAAACCTATTGCATTCTATTACAAAGGCTTGGTTGACTCCTCTTCCTTTTGTGTTCTAATTTTTCTAAGATTTTTGGTGAATGACTTGGTTATGGTAGATTCTAATTTAGATGGTAGAATAAAACAAACTAAAATGATGTAGTTTAGGGGTCCAACACCCAAGTAAAAGACTAAACGACCCTATACATAACTAATGTCAGGGACACCGACGCACAAGTTCCACAACTTGTGGTTCGATCAACTGTTTGTGCTGTTAAAACATCGATGATCATCTTGGGCTGGAATCTAGGGCATCAATCCTTAGACCAGGTCCACAATTTTTTGCCTAGCCAACAATCCCATAGGTTTTGCTGTGGGTTGACACTTGGATAATATTTTTGGGGCATCAATGAAAAGGTCATAGGTGGTTAACAATAGAACACCAAGATGGGCCATACCTATATTCCGTGGATAGTGTGGTTCGGTACCACCTGCAATTTCAGAAATCTGCAATTGGTCTTTTTTTTATAAAGGGTTTTGCACAAACTTTCTTTTAGATGATCCCTTAATACTTTAAAGCATAGTAGTGGATCCATTTAGTTTAGAGGTTCTATACCTGAAACAAAGAATATGATAGGTCTAGGAGCGTGGCGAGACGTTGTATCATTACATAACTCATAGTGATGGTGAACGGTTAGAGAAACTCCCACAGAGTTATATTGTATTCTTATATATAAGAACTGAGGTATTCTTTTATTTTTCAATAAACTGTGTTTCTATCAATTGTTTTAAGATATATATATATATATATATATATATATATATATATATATATATATATATATATATATATATATATATACTATATATATATTGCATCTTTTGCTGTTGTTTTATCCTTGAGTACCATGAGTTTAGTACCTTTGAGTTGAGTATTGATGAGTCCATAGTTTGGAGTCATTCAGGGATATATTTTGATAGAAATGGTGTCAGTCGTTACACTACTAGAAAACATGCCTGTAGCAACAATCAAATACGTGTTGCAATAGATACTCATTCGCAACAGTTATAACATTTGCAATAGAAAACTGGACCTACTGAAACACTTTAAAAGTTAATTCGCTACAATAGTACTACAACCGTTTCCATAATATCTCTATATTGCAACGGTTCGTGAAAATCGTTGCCTTAGTTACTCTATGGCAACGGTTCCACCAATTATTTTCCATTAATTATTTCCCTCCACTTATTTCACTAAACCCGCCAATTTTTTTAATTAATTGTAAAATTAAAATAAAAGGTAAACATCACATTAATTAGGTCAATATTTTTCTTCAACTCCCCTCTCTTCCTCTTAGGTATAGACTCCTCTCTCTTCTCTCTGAAGAATGAAAGAAGTCATCCATGACTTTACTTTAACCATTATTCTTTGAGTTTCCTTGTAGGAATCTACAAATTTTTGGTCTTCTTTTTTGTGATTTGTACGTTTCTGCAGCTACAAGTATGTTGTGTTTCATCTTATTTAAAGTTAGAAATTTATTAGAAGCTAGGGTTCTTGATAAATGGGTTTCTTTAAAGTAGTTTTTGCTAGATTTTATGTTTATAATGTAATGTTTTTGTGCATTAGAGAGTGCATTTCAATTTTGGTGAACATTGAAAAATCTCTGCAAAAATATTTAGATGGAAACTTTAGTTTAGGAAGAGTTAATGTTTTGAAAGATGACTTTCTATTCTTCAATCTGCTTGATAGTTCTTATTAATTCTTTTGTTTTTGAACAGGACAAAGATTTCTAAGAATAAAATCTTCAATCTGCATGATAGTTCTTATCTAAGTATTTTCTACTCTAAAATTCATTGAAGCCGAGTATTAAGTGATTTTGTTTCTCTATTTCGAGTATATTAGTCAAGATCTAAGTTTATACTTTCTCTCTTGTCTGAATTATTAAGTGGACAAACTACAAATTGGTCATCAAGCTCAGCTCAGTGCTCAAAAAAGAGGTAATGTTCCTATTTTTTTTAACTTTGATGTACATTTGTGCATCTGAATCATTTTCTTGCTTAAAAAGTAAGTCTTTCCAATATTGAAATAACTTACCTTCAATTAAATGTAATTTGAAGCTACATTTGGAATGTAGATGCATCTTTTGTTTGAACGTTAAAATACAACCTGATAGAGTACAGGTTTTAGCATTTATTATGATAGTATGATGTCTGAATGCATCTTGCAGCACTTGTTTTCAATATAGGCATATAAACTTGTGAAAATAAATAGAAAGTAACATCTCATTTATACTGTTCAGCTGGTGTCTATATTATATACAACAATCATTTTTGTACCTGTGCTCCACAAGGTGTTATGGTAGGAAGGAACAGAAAGCTATGTAACCGTAATCACTTACTCACATTTGTGAGTGACCTGCACATTTATCGATTGAATGTTCTTGTGTATGTTAACTTTGATATAATGTTCAAGTTGGTAATGTTGGTTTCTCTTACTAGTCTTTGTTTGTTAGTTCGTATTCATTATTCAATTAAATAATTCCATATGACTATGTTTTTCAAATTTAAGGTATGTATTGTATGTTTAGAATGTTGGAAAATTTTCACTTTATACTTTTACTGTAAAAAGAAATTCATGATAAATTTTCTTTTTATGAGTTAAGAGCTTCGATAACTAGATCATTCATGTTACTTTCTACATCAATGAACTTTATCTCGTTTATTCCTTTAAATAGAAGTCCACAACTTATCAACTAAAATTTTCCAAGTTAGCTTAGTTATGCTTATCTTAAATTTATAAGGTTATAACTAGTAAAGTTTTCATGTAGTGACTATTTGCTGCTTAATGTTGTGTATATATAGATAGTTTAGAGTGTTGGACAAGATTTCCTTTTTATGTGACTTTCCTATTAGTCTTTTTTTCTGATTCATTTTCTATTTTGTGACTATTGCTGATTCTAGAACTGATTTAGTAGATACAGATTCTGGTTGAACAGTAAATCATCCTTTCAAGGGGGAGTCTTGCAATGTGTGTTGCTTAGTTTCGTGTGTAAGGTTGTTGTCTTTAACATAATAATATTATGTTCTGCATTTTTTATACGAAACTCATTACATCTTGTAAGTGTTTAGATTTGTCAAAATTGTTTGACTTTGGTTTCGTGTCTTATTATCTTTAGATTGAGTTTTTAGATTTTGAATATTTTACTTTTTTTCTTTTAACTAATTGAAATTATTTGTAAAGTTGGTATTTTTAAGTAGACAACTGATTATGTATCATAAATAGTTCAAGGAAAATACACATTTCAGATATGTTGTTACATAAAATAAGATAGAGCCATTGATCAGAATCTTCTTTTTATGTATTATATTGGTAATATGATTTTGGTGTCATATAAAATATTCAGTAATAAATGAATAGTGGAGATAAAAGTTGGATTGGTCTCCGGAGATCCACCAATGATTATATATATCAGTGGTGTGAATAACTCTCTTGATACAACTTTTGAACTAGCTTCCAAAGGAGATGAAATATTGTGTCCTTGCAAAAAATATGCTATTTGTAAGTGGCATCAACCAAATGTTATAGAGGATCACTTAGTTGTTTATGGGTTTGTAAAAGGGTACACAAAATGAATTTTTCATGGGGAAAGTATTTCCTAGAGAAATAATCCAGATCATAATAAGGAAGGTTTAAAAATGTGTGATAATAAGGATGGCCTACTTTATGAAACTTTTGGAGATGTTGCAGGTGATTTGGGGCTTGAGGGACTGAGAGAGGATTTATCCGAAGATACAAAGAAATTTCATAAATTACTGGAGGAAGGTAAACAAGAGTTATATCCTGGGTGTAAGGATTTCTCAAGACGGAATTTCACCATTCGATTATTCTTGTTAAAATGCATTCATGGTTTGAGTAATGTGGCCTTTGGAGACTTGCTAGACCTGTTAGGAGAGGCATTTCCATTTTCTCATATACCCGAGTCATTTCACGAAGCAAAAAATGTGATGAAATATTTGGGCCTTCATTATGAAAAAATGCATGCATGCCCTAATGATTGCATGTTGTTTTGGAAGCAAAATGATAAGAAAAATAATTGTTCTGTTTGTGGCTCGTCTAGATGGAAGAATGTTAATGATCCCTTGACTAATGAAAAATTCAAAATTCCCTACAAAAATTTTTAAGGTACCTTCCTTTAAAATCTTGGCTTCTGAGAATATTCATGTGTCCTTAAACAACTGCAAATATGAAATGGCATGATATTGAAAGAGCGAAAGATGGAAATATAATGCATGCGGCTGAGGGGAAGCTTTGAAGAATTTTTATTCCTAGCACGAATATTTTTCTAGAGATCCTCGTAATGTTAGAATGGGTCTTTCAAGTTCTAGTTTCAACCATTTCGAACAATGAGTATTTCTCATAGCACATGGCCTATTATGTTAATGAATTATAATTTATCGTCGTGGATTTGCATGAAACTAGCGTATATGATATTATCTATGATCATTCCAGGTCCATGTCTCCAGGAAAGGATATTGATGTCTACCTTCAACCACTAATGGCAGAATTGTGGGAAACTGGGATGGAAACATATGATGCTGATTTCAACAAAACCTTTTGATTGCGTGCTGACTTATTGTGGAGAATCAATGATTTTCCATCTTATGCAATGCTTTCTGGTTGGAGCACAAAATGAAGAAAGTCCTGCAGAACATGTAATCATTGGACATTCTCTATATATCTCAAGCATAGTAGTAAGATGTGTTACATGGGTCATCGGGTATTCTCACCTCTTGATCATCCATTTTGAAGATATAAGAAATCATTTGATGGTAAAGAAGATCACAGATCTGCACCTTCTCCCTTATCAGGCACAAAAGTATTGGAAGAGTTGTATGGATTAAATAATGTTTTTGGAAAGGGCCAAAAGAGGAAGCATCGTGACAGTGAGGGTCCATGGGAAAAAAGATCATTTTTTTAGAATTTCCATACTGGGAACATTACAAATTGAGGCATAACATAGATGTTATGAACATTGAAAAAATATTTGTAACAGTTTATTCTGGACTTTGTTGGATGTAACTGGAAAGTCAAAAGACTATGTTAATTCTCGATATGACTTGCAAGAAATGGGGATACGAAAGGAGATTCAACCATTAAAGGATGATAATGGAAAAGTTCATTTGGCTAAACCTTGTTTCTCCATGAAACCAGAAGATAAGAATTTGTTTTGAACCGTTTTAAAAAGGCCAAATTTCCAGAAGGTTGTGTTTCAAATATATCAAGATGTGTGGAAGTGGATGAGATGAAAATATCAGGTAACAAGAGCCATGATGCTAATTTCATAATGCATTACTTTCTCCAAGTTGCTGTTAAAAAAGTGTTGCCTAAAATTTTTTTGATGGCATTGATTGGGTTGGGGAACCTCTTTAGAGTTATATGTGGCAAGTTTATAAGGAGAACAAATCTTGATAAAATACATTCTAAAACCAATGAGATTGTATGTGTAACACTTTTAAAATGCAAGACGAGTCTTAGAGCCTAACATAAGTTCCATGGGGGTCTAAACACTGTTTTATGACCTATTTTAATGATATAGGTCATTTAAGAAGTTTAAGAACCAAAACGTCCAAGACGTCTGAAAATTAGTTATAAGGGGGTACTAGCGCGCCTTAGACTATTTGACTAGCTTTTTGGAGTCAAAAATTCATGAAATTATGTGGAAGAGTGTATAAAAAGTGTTAAATATGATTCTTGGTCGAAACGTACAGGTACAACTCCCTAAGGACCAACCAAGGGCCCTTGACGAGGACTCTAGCACGTAGGAGGTAACACTACCTAGGCAGTGTGCAACCACGAGAAACCATCAACAAATCATGTATGGATCGACGGAGCATCGATAACCACCATTGTCCCACACTTAGCCATATTTATGGAGCCCTGGCGTGCACAAGTCTCTGACTACATCGACGAGTGTGCAGGACCGAGGGGGAGGCAATCGTTAACTCATAGACAACCTGTCGGTGGGGTTCTGTCTGTTAGGGTTAAGTTTTCCTGCATTTTTTTAATGTTGTTGCATTTAATTAATTAATAGGTTTAGGGTTTATTTAGGGATTAAAGTAATATTAATTAACTAATTTAACCCCCCATATAAAGACCCCAACCCTCATTAATCTGAACGCATCTCACAAAAATAAACTTTCTTCCTTCTCTCTCTATTTGAAGACACCACTGAAGACTAGATAGGTAATGGATTTGGGAGATGTAAATGGGAGAATTCACAATAAATTCTTCATCAAACGTTAGTTATGATATCTAATTCACCTTTGAGACTCTTTCCTCAAAGGGTTCCTTCAAAATGGATTTAAAAAGTTGAGTTTTCCTGTGGGTTTCATCCAAATATGAAAGTGATGTTGTGAATTGAGTTGTTTATGATTCTTTAGGATATAATGGATAGATTAACATGTATTTTAACTTGATTATGACCAATTGTGATGTTTTGGTTCAATTTGAAGATTATGATCCTTAACCCCTAACCCTAGGTTGATCTTGCTATAAGTTGCGTTGTGATTGATTCAATTGTCTCGATTATGGGTTAAATCCATATTATATGATGTTGTTACACAATAATCAACTAATTGGAATGAATTGTTGTCTTTCATGCTAATCTTGAGAAGTGATCTAGGTTATGGAAATTAACCTAAGAAATCTTGTTTTAAGCATTGATTTTGGTATTGGATTATGGTGTAGTGACTCTTCTAGTATTGTTATTATGTTTATTATTGAATTATGATGTTTAACATCTAAATTGTCTTTAATTGAGGTTCTATGGTAAGGCCTAAATGATTAACCATGAAGGAGACTTGGTAAGCCTTAGAATCTCTATATTTATTTTCAGTTGTGATTAACTGTGGTTAAGCCATGATGTTATATTGGAGTATGCCTTATATTAGGATGATAGGGTGGTATGATGTTTAATTGAATGTCTTGACTATGTTGTGAGGTTGATTAAGGTGTATGTTATACAAGGATGGTGATCACTATCAATGTACCTTGATATTCTATGAAATGCTAATGTGTTAACCTCACTTATGTGACTTGTGATGAAAGTACTATGCTCATCAAATTCTTATTGAGCTATTGATGATGATGATTATACAAGGGGTAGACTCTATGACCTAAACTAAGCTATGATTGATAATTAAAGGCTTAAAGGAATTTCAATAAAGGGACTTACCTTAGAACCGCATGAACTTGACAATGGGCGGTGATGACTTCCCAAAGAGGAAGATCTATAGTTATGCATGAGATGTTGACTTCCCAAAGAGGAATACTCATCCAATGGATTCCCATAAGAGAAGGCCCCAACTACCAAGTGGTATCAATAGGGAATATAATATCTCTTAGTTCTTGAACTATGTTTCCTCCATAGGAAACTATCTAGTTGATCCACCTAAAAAGCTACGTTTATGTTGGTTTTACTTTTGTGGCTGGTAGACCACCTTACATCGGTGTAAAGTTTTACAACACCGGATTCCACACTTAGATCTTGTGGTCTATTTCGGTTAAGGCAAGTGTTACCTAAATTAGAATAAAGTAATGAAGTATAAACTAACTAAGGTGACTTGAGAGGTTTAACTTAGCCTAGGTGGGGTTATGAGACTCTACTTATGCCTTGCACTAGTTGACCTTGATGGAAATTTTAGGAATTTTATATTATGTATGTATATTATAATGATGTATATGATGATAACATTTTGATGGTACAATATAAATGATATTATATGATGATGATTATCCTCTTGAACATGTAATTGGGTTGTACTATTAAAGTATGATGTTAGGTGTCCATAATGGTTATGTTATGTGAAGTTGGGCAATGATTATGGTTTCTTGTTGAAGTTACTTGATTGAGTAAGGTTATGGGGCTTTTCTTGGTCATTGAATTTGTTGACTTGATAAGGATGCATGAGTAGTTGTCTTTCTTATAATGACATAATTGACTCTTAACCATGATTTTGACATTATTCCTTGATTATACGGTTGTAGTATATCATGGGTTCAAGAATGATTGGGATACATATTACTTGTTTGAGTTAGTAAACATGTTGGGTTGATTGGTATGACTTACTTGATTTTGCATTAGACTTTGAAAAGGGTAAAATGACATGTTTTGACTAAATACCCCTTTTTAACATGTTTTGATGTTATATGTGCATATGGTCTCATACTTCGTACATATGGAGTAATAACCCCCTTTTCTCCTGTTTTCCCAAACATTTTAGGTTCCGGTCGTTGAAGGCTCTTTCAGGATGACTTGAAGAAGGTCTGGATATTCTCTATCATCCATGTGGGTAGGTGCTCACTTTCTGAGGGCGATGCCAATATCTTTCCTATGAAGTTCTCTTGGTTTTCAAAGGCTTTAATGTTCATTCCACTTTCATTTTGTACGACTTGTATAAACCTATATGTGACTTCTTTACATTTGATGTAGGGCTATGCGAAAATTGTTATGATCATTTAAATGGTATGAGATGAGACAATCTTTGAGACTATCTTTCTATCTTATATATATGTATGTGCAATAAAAGTAGAAGGCTATGTAACTTTTCTATACGAAGGGTCTATGTATACTCGATACGTATATATTATGTGTATGTAGAGGTCTATGTAAACCTTCAAGTAGATGCAATGAAAGTTTTAATTTTTTCCATAAATTTAAACCTATGAATGTAATGACATGAGACTAAGGGGCTAGTCGTAGTCCTTAAAGAGGACGATGATGCCGGTTACGTCTAGGGGGTAAATCAGGATGTAACAAAGTTGGTATCAGAGAATGAGGTTAAATATCATTTAGTTATGTATCTCTCTCTCCCACGTCTTTGTAGGTTTGTATTCATAATTGTGAAGTGCACCACACTTATGAATAGGAATCTATGTGATGCCTAGGAATCACTCTCTGTCTTGGAAATCCTATATCGTGTCGTTAGATTATAATTATGGTGTTCTTTTGCATCTAATCGTAATTTTGTGCTTATAGTAATAATGAAACACTCAAAGAAATGCGGCTCGAAGGCTTGAAGAAGGAATTTCCAATGCGGGAGCTCCTCTCCGTGGTGAGCAAGTTCCTCCACTTAAAGAAGATGCTAATGTTGACCCAACTACGGTCAATCCCCCAACCTTGAAGGATGGATATATAAGGGCTTCCCCCATTCAATTTGTTCAAGCCGCCACTGTCCAAGCCCAAATTGTGACGGAAAAAGCCAACCTGGAGCTGGTACCACGTACTCATCAACAAGTCACTACTATGGCTTCCCGTCTAAGGGACTTTACTCGGATAACCCTCCTACTTTATACAGGTCTTAGGTTGATGATGACCCCCAAGAATTCATCGATGAAGTCTCTAAGATACTTTTAGCTATGGGGTTGACCATAAGTAAGAAGGTCGAGTTTTCCACCTATCAAGTCAAGGACGTGGCACAAGCATGATACGTGCAATGGAGGGATAATAGGCCATTGAGGGGTGGTCCATTGACTTGTAAAATCATTAAGAAGGCTTTTCTAGATAGGTTCTTTCCTAGGGAGATGAGGGAGGAAATGGTGGTGGAATTCTTCAACATTCGCCAATAAGGAAAGATAGTTCACGAATACTCCTTGGAATCCATTAAATTGTCCAAGTATGCTCATTCTTTGGTTTCTGATCCTAGAGACCAAATGATCCATTTTATGACGGGGGTATCGGAAGATTTACAAGAGGAGTGTCATTCGACCATGATACATGACAACATGAAAATTTCCTGTCTTATGGTGCATGATAGAAGGGTTGAGGACGCAAGGTCTAAGAAAAAGAGTAGAGATGTTAAGAGGGCAAGATGATTTGAGGGAGGCTCTTCAAAGAATATGTTTGAAATAAAAGACAAGCCTAGATTTAAGAAGCGAGTCTCTAATCAAGTTCCATCCTAGTTATTTAAGGCTCGTGATGACAAGGGAAATAAACCGAGAGCCAAAAAGGAAGAAGTGGAAACTCACCCAATGAGAAGACTACATGTTTCAAGTGTGGAAAGGATCATCTTGGTGAGTGCTTTGTAGGAGTGGGAAATTACTTTAGTTGTGGCAAGAGTGGTCACAAGATGAGAGATTGTCCAAACATGAAGGGTCAAGATAGGGGTGGTCAAGCTTAAGCAAGTGGTTCTAGTGATGCTCCAAAAAAGAATCGCTTCTATGTTCTCCGCTCTAGGGGAGAGCAAGAGACTTCTCCCGACGTGGTGACTAGTATTGTTGAAAGTCTTCTCTATTGATGCATTTGCCTTACTTGATCTCAGTGCTACCCTATCATTTTTTACACCTCTAGTAGCTAAAAAGTTTGAAATTTTTTCCGACATTTTGCATGAACCTCTTATAGTGTCTACCCCGGTGGATGAGCCGGTTGTTGCAAAAAGAGTGTACAAAAATTTTCCTATAATGTTTCCCAAAAGTTTTTTATGTTGACCTAGTAGAACTTGATATGCTTTACTTTGATATTATATTCCGTATGGATTGGTTGCATGCATATTTTGCCTCTATTAATTGTAGGACAAGAACAGTGAGGTCTAATTGTTCAAATTAACCCGTAGTTGAGTGGAAGGGGGAAATTATATTCCTAGAGGTCGTATTTTATCTTGTCTAAAAGCATGAAAAATGATCTCAAAGGGTTGTCTATATCACATAGTAAGAGTCCAAAATTTAGACTCTAAAATTCCTCCCATTGAGTTGGTACATGTAAGCGAATTTCCGAAGGTTTTCCCAAATGACCTTCCCGATATTCTTCCCGAACAGGAAATTGATTTTTGTATCAATTTGCTACGGAAAATCAATCCCATTTCAATTCCTCCTTATCGGATGACTCCGGTCGAATTGAAGGAGTTGAAGGCTCAACTCAAGGATTTGCTAGACAAGGATTTATAAGGCCTATTCTTTCGCTGTGGGGTTCTTCAGTGTTGTTTGTAAAGAATAAAGTGGGTCCTTGAGAATGTATATTGATTACCAACAACTCAACAAGGTCATCATTAAGAATAAGTACACTCTCTCTCTCGGATTGACGACTTTTTTGATCAATTCCAAGGGGCGAGCTACTTTTCAAAAATGGACTTGGGAATTGGGGTATCACCAGCTTAGGGTGAAAGGTGAGGATGTACCAAAGACGGCCTTTCGGACTAGGGATGGGAACTATGAGTTCTTGGTAATGTCTTTCGGTCTCACTAATCCTCAGTAGGCATTTATGGACATAATGAATAGGGTGTTTCGAAATTACCTAGATTCATTTGTCATTTTCTTCATTGACGATATCTTGGTATATTAAAAGAATGAGGGTGATCATATGGGTCATTTGAGGGTAGTATTGTTGTCATGACCCGGGAACACCCCTAGAAGTAACACGGAGTACTCAACTTCTCGGAGGTCTTATACAAGCCCATAGTTATTATTCATAGCATCGTCATAGTAAATTTAGCTGAAAAATTTAAAACTTTTCATAGCATCTCATATGCTAGAAACATTGCTTAATATACATATAAAATATAAGTCATAATACATATATAGACTGTAATTCTTTTTTCCATCTTAGATTCAACAACATTAGAATATGTTAGGGACACGACACTTATAATATAATACAAAACTATACATTACTAAATAGACTTTATAATAAGTACAAATGAGGACATCCTTGGACTTAAGGATTCCTTTCCTTGAGCTTGGGAAAATACCTTTCAAGATCCTCAATCATAGTACTCCTTTGGCATTTCATTACCTACACTTCGTGTAAAAAGTAGAGAAGAAGGGGATTAGCACAAGAGTGTACTAAGTATGGCAACCATGCATTTAAAAAGGGACATTTTCTTTAAAATCATACTTCATGCCATTTTGAAGTAATTCATCATAAAACCCTTATCAATAGCATATATATCATTATAATACTTCATAGAAACACAATTAAAGTCCAACCATCATAGAAAAACACTTATAGAATTCAAGTCCAATTTGAGGTCACTTTACAGTGAGCTCATTCCTCTTTATAGTGAACTCTTCCTTTTAATTCATTAGTCTCCCGAGTAATCCTTTAGGGATACTTGATGCACTTTACAACCACATGGAAAAATCATACGTATCATCTACACAAGACAACACATACCATCATAGAAGTATAATACCACATAGATATAGTTAAGTCAAGACCTTCATCATATAGTCAACAAGATCAAAATCATGCATAAAGACTCATGTCATGCACATCATTATAACAAGTATACAAATACTACAATGTCATGCATAGGGAACACATACATATTGACATGCATTAGAACACCTTCCTAGACCTTCTTAAGGAGCTACTTGTGCAATGCCTAGATGGGTTCATTACTTCCACCTATCCTAAATAACCTACCTTAAGTCATTCTATTTAGGTTCCTAATCATTTAACTTCCCTTATCCATTTTACTTTAGGGAAACTATAGCCTCAACCGACAATAAGGCCATGGGTGCTAAACATGGAATTTGGTGTTGTAGAGTCTTACACCAAGGAAGGTGATCCTACCTAGACAAGGTAGAATATTAACATACATCCTATCATCCTAAGTGATTTCACTTTGCTAGATCCTATGTGCCAAACATAGTTCATGGAACTTGGGGCAAATCATGGAAATATATCAAATCTACACCCTCTGTTGGGTCATGAGGTTATCTATCCCGTGAGGACCTAGTGACCCTACCTCCCCTACTTGGGAAAGTATCACTCCCTCACATGAGAACTGTAGTGAACCCTATCTTCTCTATTTGGAAAGTGTGACCCCCTCATCTACAAGTTCTCTCGGTGCTAAGCTAAGTTCCCTCTATTGAAAAGCCTTTATTACATTTATTTTATCAAAACATAGGCTTTGGATATTCATTATTCATATGCTTATAGCATATTCAAGTACCTATATAGTTTTGGACTATTCTATGAAACACCTCTCAGTGTTCCTCCATTAACTAGATCATCATTCATGTATGTGAGTGTATACATAGATGTGAGCAAGCCTTTCACATAACACATAATGTCACACATGTCATATATCAATGCATGAGTCTATAGGCATAACTATATGAACAATCCTTTCACATACCTACTAAGACACTATGGACATTCATACCTCATCATATCATATACATCATATTCATAAAATGTTCATATATTCATCCTTCATAGACATTGAAATCAAACCTAGGAACCATTCTATCAAGATACACATGCAATGTATAGACAAGGTCCCATACCCTTGCCCATACTAGTAAACCTATCAAGTCATCCTAGCAAGAAATACATAACATACTTCACATACATATACTTTACATGCATAGTAGTAGACATTAGTGAATATAAGAACAACCTTTCATTTAGACATCATAACCTATACTACTTGTAACATGCATGTAAGTGAGAGTGTGTGTACATTGGTCAACATGATCACATAATGGCTATCAATTACTACTTGAGTCAACCACCCTCTTAGAACACATTATACTTCCAAGAACATACCACACAACACATAATATAATAAGAGGCAAGACAATATAAACATAAAAACCAAGGCTACTAACTTTAGCTATTTACACTTTCATATAATGGGTACATGGGTAGGGGATGCTAACAATTTTAACACATCAATGGAAGCACCTATACAATAGCCTATCATGCATATACGCATGGTCATACAATAGACACACAACCTGTATCACAACTAGATAGGAAGGTAGACACAATTACATCATAAGGTGATCATCTAAATCTCTAAATCATATATTCATAAGTTGTCCTTCAATTCCATGGTCAACACATATATAATTACAATAAAGTAAACACCTCCACCATAAGTGGACCATACCACACAGTGCCATACAAGGCTCATCAACATTACTATAAAGAAATAGAGAAGTAAAAGAGTAAAGAGAATAAGAATTCTTACCCTTTGATCATCATTGATCAATAAACCTTATTCATCAATAAAACAAATATATGTTAGTTTCTAAATGTACTTCAAACATATAATAAACCATGTACAAGTCGCTACAAGATTATACTATATCATAATACAACACATCAACATACTAGGAAAGTAGAATAACATAAATCATTAGCTAATTTCCCTTGAATTGATTTAGATCATATTTCATGCATATTATGATTCTAAGTAATTATCTAAATCTACATTAACCATATTGATATCATAATTACATACCTTCAAGATTAATGTTACAACATAGGCATTTAGGCTTATTGATTTGCTAGAGTATAGAAGACTTTACCAATACTATGAACTCTCTAAGGATATAATCATCATTCATATTTTATCAACAATACACTCATCAATTAGTATCTAATTTGGTAGGAAATCAAGACAAAATCATGCTTCATTTAATCACAATTCAAGATCCGTCACGCACTTAGCTTTTTGACTTCATAGCCTAAAGGAATCTAGATAAATTCATGAAAGCCTTTCTTAATTTGATTATAAAGGACTTAAACATACAAAATTAATCCATTATATAACCCTTAAACATTAGCTACATCACTTTATATATAATCAAAACCGTACACAACCGATCTAACAATCAACTTCAGGGCAACAAGTAGAAACATACGCTATTCATGTTCAAATATTCATATATTTATCATCATGGACGGATCATCATAAATTCACCATCAATAAATGTAAATAACAATAAACACAAGCAATTCAATGTAAGATAATCACCATTTAATCAAGAACAAGCCATAATCACAAAGCCCATGCAAGAGTAAAACCAATTTTAGAAGGAACATGGGTTCATCATGCAATTGGAGTTAAATAACATTCAAATCATTGTATTAACTTCAATTCATTATTATTTATAACGTTTTGAAAACGAACCCATGGCTAAATTGGAAGATTGGAAACTTGATCATAAGATTTCTTTGAAAACAATTGAGAAGAACTCTCCAAGTGAAAGGTTACTTGAAGATGAAGGATTTCCATACCTTTGTCTAGTTGAAAGTATATAAAACTTGATGATTCATCCATGTAAAACCCAGCTTGAATATTTTCTTCAGCTTCACCAACAATGGTGGTTTCTAGAGAGAGTATTTGGGGAGGGAAGGCTTAAAACATGTGGGTTAATTTTAGAATGGGTTGATCACGTTTTTGATGACTTATATACACCCAAAATCACTTTAATAACCCCTTAATAATCAGGTTAACACTTGGGGTTAATTTCCCATTCACCCCTTTAATTGGCAGCAGACCTGCGCAAGAGACAATCGCGCGACGGATGGGCCTTGACGGGGCGTCACAGCCACGATGGGCTGTCATAGGCCTCCGTCATTGGCTTCAGTTTCTGCCCAAAGTTCATCCCTTCGCCCTTGGATAAGTCTCTCACAAAGGGACCATTTGATTGGGCATCACAGCTATGACTGGCCGTTGGCTGCTCCGTCACCAGGGTCTGCTTGGGACAACCTGCACACTGGTTGCGGGGCCCTTTAGAAGTCGTACATGGACGTTTACAACGTGATTACGAACCTTAAAATTTATATGCATTCAAAATAAATTTAATTCTAAACAAACTCCTACAAGACATCCAAATAGCCTTGGCCCCAACATGACATACAATGAACGTCTTAGGGGCTATCTTTCGAACGCCTTGGACGTTCTTGGGCGTTTAACCTCCAAACTTCACGAAACTTCATATAAATACATTAAGCATCATTTTAAACCATTTTAAGACTTATTATCTCATATTATACAAATTTAGTCATGCATAGACACATGAGGCACATAAGCGACTAGTCGTGGAATGTCTTGGTCGTCCTTTGACGTTTGACTTTCCAATCACTTCAAAATTTGTGCACTTACCCTAAACCATATAATAATACATTTTAGAACATTATAATATCATTACACACCTATAAACGTATAGAACCACATATTAGGCATCTAGGTGATTTAATCGTCGAACGTCTTAGCCATCCCTTAACGTTCGACTTCCAATGCCTCTAATATTTTAGCTACTGCCAATATACTACATTTAAAGAATATTTACAAAATTATAACTTCAACAAAAAACATATTATGCAATAGGCACCTTATCTCATTTTCGGGTTCATACAATTGCAAACCCTTAAGGAACATCAATTGTTTGCCAAATATAACAAGTTTGAGTTTTGCTTGAGGTCGGTGGAATTTATTCGGCACATCATCTCTACTGAGGGATTTGAGGTAGACCCAAGGACAACGTAGGTGGTGAATAATTGGCTAAGACCGTTGACTCGAACCATCACTAGAAGTTTATTTTGTTTAGCGGGTTATTTCGGAGGTTCGTGGATGGATTTGCGTCCATTGTATCTTCCTTGAATACTTTGACCCAAAAGTGTAAGAAATTTGTGTTGTCTGAGGCATGTGAGAAAAGTTACCAATTGTTGACAGATAAGCTTACTTGCGCTCCAGTGTTGACCTTGTCGGAGGGTACAAAGGGGTTCGTTGTGTATTTTGATGCATCCCGTGTGCGTTTCGGGTGTGTGCTTATGCAACATGGGAAGGGGATAGCCTATGTTTCTAGGAAACTTAAGGTACATGAGAGAAACTATCCAAATCACGACTTTGAGTTAGCGGCCATGGTGTTTGCCTTAAAAATATAGAGGCATTGCTTTTATGGGGTTCATGTTGATGTCTTTACCTACCTAAGAGTCTTCAGTATGTGTTTACCCAAAAAGAGTTGAACCTCTTGTATAGGAGGCGGTTAGAGTTGTTGAAAAATTACGATGTGAATGTCCTCTATCACCCCGGCAAGGCTAATGTGGTGGTGGATGCCCTAAGTCGTATGACTATGGGTAGTGTATGCCACATTGATGATGCCAATAAATACCTAGCGAAGGAAGTTCATAGGTTGGCTAGGTTGGGGGTGAGATTGGAAGGCTCTCCAAATGGGGGTGCTATAGTCCATCATAACTCCGAGTCATCTTTAGTGGTTGAGGTGAAATCAAAACAACACCTTGATCAACCATTAAAGGAATGGAAAGAATTTTTTCTCGGTAAGTTAAGTGAGTCATTCTCTTTAGGCGAGGATAATTTGTTAAAGGGACCAAGGTAAATTGTGTTTTCCCGATGTAGATGGATTGAGGGACCATATCCTTGAGGAACCCCATGGGTCCTACTACTTCATTCATCCGAGTTCGATGAAAATGTACCATGACCTAAGGGAGATACATTGGTGGGAAGGTATGAAGAAGGACATAGCGGAGTTTGTTGCTAAGTGTCCAAATTGCCAACAAGTAAAAGCCGAACATCAAAAACCAAGTGGCTTACTACTAGAGATCCAAATTCCTACTTGGAACTGGGAAGACATCAATATGGACTTAGTAGTGGGTTTTACCTTGGACTCAGAAGTCATATGATTCGATATGGGTTGTTGTGAATAGGTTGAATAAGTCCGCTCGCTTTATTACCGTCTAGTCTTCTTATTCGGCGGAAGATTATGCTATGATCTTCATAGATGAGATTGTGTATCCCCATGGTATTCCGTTATCCATCATATCGGATCGGGATGCACAATTCGCATCTAGGTTTTGGAAGTCATTCCAAAAAAGGTTTGGTACTAAGGTGAAGTTGAGTACCGCTTTTCATCCCTATACGGATGGTCAAGCGGAACGCACTATTCAAATCATTTAGAATATACTTAGGTCTTGCATTATTGATTTTAAAGGGATTTGGGACAAGTATCTTCCTTTTTTTGGAGTTCACTTGTAATAATAGTTTTCATACATCCATTTCCATGGCTCTCTGTGAAGCCTTGTATGGTAGGAGGTGTAGGTCTCCTATTGGGTGGTTTAAAGTTGGTGAGATTTTGATTCTTGTTCTCGATTTGGTTTATAAGACTTTTGAAATGGTTCATATCATAAGGAACCAGTTGCAAACGGTCTATAGGCGACAAAAGTCTTATTTCAATCATAGGAGAAGGGATTTGCAGTTTGAAGAAGGTGATAAGTATTTGAAAATTTATCCAATTAAAGGGGTGGTTATATTTGGCAAGAAGGGGAAATTTAGTCCTCGTTATGTGGGTCCCTATGAAATTTTGCAAAGGTTTGGCAAGATTGCCTATGAATTCAAACTCCCTAGTGAATTGGTTTTGGTTCATATGATTTTCCATGTTTCTATATTAAAGAAGTGTATCGATGATCCCTTTCCATTATTCCTATTGAGGGTCTTGGTGTCAAGGATAACCTCTCGTATGAGGAATTTCCTGTTCAAACTCTCGATAGGCAACTCGAGAAGTTAAGGAATAAATAGGTGGTTTCCATAAAAGTGCTATGAAAAAATCACTTGGTTGAGGGTGCTACATGGGAGCCCGAGGCCGAGGCCGACATGAAGTCCCGTTACCCTCATCTTTTTGATAATTAAGGTTAGTCATTCTTTTAATGATATAAATATGACTAGAAATTGAAGTTTCGTGATTTTTTGTGAAGTCTTGCAAAAATATGCATTTTGAAAGTTTCATTACAGTGAATTTGCTGTGAATTTGGTGCCTAAAATTTGAATTTTTGTTTCTTGGGTCTATTTGAGTTATGTTTTGCATTTTAACATAAAGAGTCTTAGTGAAAAGTTACTTGACCTATGATAAGCTGAACTTGTACTAGTTGATTCATGTAATGTGTGTTTAGCTCGTGTGTGTGAGAAGGAAGTACCTTATGATGAAGTGTTTGCGAATTATGTGTGGTAATTGGAGTTTTGAAATTGCCTTGTTGAAATTATATGATTTATATTGATTTAATGTTGTTGATTGGTTTGGATTCTAGCCTTGAGTCTATTCCTTCCTTCAAAAGAGTTTGTGTCATTCGGGGACGAATGTTCCTTAGAGGGGATAATGTAACACTTTGAAAATACAATATGAGTATTAGATCCTAACGTAGATGTAATGGGAGTGTAAACACTGTTTTAATACCTATTTTAATTAATATAGTTTGTTTAGGAAGTTTAAGAACCAAAACATCCAAGAACGTCCATGACGTTCGAAAACTAGTTCTAAAGAGGGTGCTAGTGTGCCTTAGCCTATTTGACTAGATTTTAGGAGTCATAAATTAATGAAATTAGGTGGTCGAAACGTCCGGGTACGACTCCCCAATGTCCAACCAAGAGCCCTCGAGGAGGACCCTAACACGTAGGAGGAAACATTGCCTAGGCAGTGTGCAACCACGAGAAACCATCAACGACTTGTGTGTGGATCGACGGGGCATCGATTCCCACTCTCGTCCTATACATGGCCAAATTTATGGAGCCTCGCCTGCACAAGTCTCTGACCACGTCGAGAAGTGTGTAGGACGGAGGGGGAGGTAGTCGTCGACTCACAGACGGCCCATCGGCGGGATTCTGTCTGCGAGGGTTAAGTTTTACTGCATGTTTTTAATGTTTTTTCATTTAATTTATTAAGGGGTTGTTTAGGGATTAAATGAAGATTAGATAACTAATTTAACCCCCCCCCCCATATAAAGACCCCAACCCTCATTAATCGAAACACAATTCCCCAAAATAAACTCTCTTCCTTCTCTCTTCTGTCTCTCTCTTTTTAAAGACAACATTGAAGACTAGCTAGCGAAGGGATTTGGGGGTTCTGAAGGGGTGAATTCAGCATCAATTCTTCATCAAACGTTAAGGTATGAGATCTAATTCACCTTTGAGACTCTTTCCTTAAAGGGTTCCTTCAAGATGGATTTCAAAAGTTTAGTTTGCATGTGGGTTTCATCCAATTACGAAATTGATGTCGTTAATTGAGTTGTTGATGGTTTACTTAGGAGATAATGGATAGATTAACATGCATTTAACTTGATTATGATCAATTATGATGTTTTTGTTCTATTTGAAGATTATGATCCTTATACCCCTAACCTTAGGTTTGATCTTGATGTAAAATTGGGTTGTGATTGATTCAATTGTCTCGATTATGGGTTAAATCACTATTAGATTATGTTTTTACACGAATAGTTAACTTATTGGAATGAATTTTTGTATTTTATGTTAATCTCGAGTGATCTAGGTTATGAAAAATTGGCCTAAGAAATAATGTTTTAGCATTGATTTGGTATTGGATTATGGTGTAGTGACTCTTCTAGTATGTTATCATGTTGTTTATTAAATTATGATGTTGAACATCTATATTGTCTTGAATTGAGTTTTTTTTAAGGCCTAAATGATGAACCATGAATGATACTTGGTAAGCGTTGGAATATCTATCTTTACTTCTAATTGTCATTAATTGTGGTTAAGTCATGATGTTATATTGGAGTATGCCTTATATTAGGATGATAGGGTAGTATGATGTTTAATTGAATGTCTTGACTATGTTGTGAGGTTTATTAAGGTGTATGTTATACAAGGTTGGTGATCACTATCAATGTGCCTTGATATTCTATGAAATGCTAATGTGTTCACCTCACTTATGTGAATTGTGATGAAAGTACTATACTCATGAAATTTTTTATTGAGCTATTGATGATGATGATTATACAAGGGTAGACCCTATGACCTAACCTAAGCTATGATTTATAATTAAAGTCTTAAAGGCATTTCAGTAAAGGGAGTTAGCTTAGCACCGAGTGAACTTGACAATGGGAGGTGATGAGTTCCCAAAGAGGAAGATTCGCCCTATAGTTCTATATGAGATGTTGACTTCCCAAAGAGGAATACTCATCCAATAGAATCCCATTATAGGAGGCCCCAACTACCAAGTGATATCAAGAGGGAATATACTATCTCTTAGTTCTTAAACTATGTTGCCCCCATAGGAAGACTACTAGTGGATCCACCTAGAAAGCTACGCTTATGTTCGTTTTACTTTGGCTGGTAGCCCACCTTCCATCGGTGTAAGGTTTTACGACTCTGAATTCCACACTTAGACCTTGTGGTCTATGTCGTTTAAGGAAAGTGTTACCTAAATTAAAATAAAGTAGTAAAATATTTACTAACTAAGGTGACTTGAGAGGTTTAACTTAGCCTATGTTGGGTTAAAGGACTCTACTTATGCCTTGCACTAGTTGACCTTGATGGAAGCTTTAGGAAGTTAATAATATGTATATAATATTGATTATAACATGTTCATGATACAATATAAATGATATTATATGAGGATGATTATCCTCTTAAACATGTAATTGGATTGTACTATTAAAGTATGATGTTAGGTGTCCTTAAAGGTTATGTTATGTGAAGTTGGGCAATTGTTATGGTTTCTTTTTGAAGTTACTTGATTGAGTAAGGTTATGGGTCTTTTCTTAGTCATTTAATTGTCGACTTGATAAGGATTAACGAGTAGTTGTCTTTCTTATTACGATATAATTGACTCTTAACCATTCTTGTGACATTATTCCTTGATGATAGGATTGTCGTAAATCATGGGTTCAAAAATGATTGGGATAAATATTACTTGTTTGAGTTAGTAAGCATGTTGGGTTGATTAGTATGACTTACTTGATTTTGCATTAGACTTTTAAAAGGGTAAAATAGCATGTTTTGAATAAATACCCCTTTTTAGCATGTTTTGATATTGTATGTGCATATGGTCTCATACTTAGTACATGTGGAGTACTAACCCCATCTTCTTCCCTTTTCCCAAACATTTTAGGTTTCGGTCGTTGAAGGTTCATTCAGGATGACTTGTTGAAGGCTTGGGTATTCTCTATCATCATAGTGGGTAAGTCCTCTCTTTCCGAGAGCGACGCCGATAACTTATTTATGAAGTTCTCTTGTTTTTATTAGACTTTTATGTTCATTCAACTTTAATTGTGTACGACTTTTATTAGCCTATATGTGGCTTCTTTACATCTGATGTAGGGCTATGCCCAAATTGTTATTATCATTTAGATGGTATGAAATGAGAAAATCTTTGAGACTATCTTTCTATCTTTTATATATGTATATGCAATAAAATTAGAAGGTTATGTAACCTTCCTATATGAAGGGTCTATGTCAATTCGATATGTATATATTATGTGTATGCAGAGGTATATGTAAACCTCCAAGAAGATGTAATGAATGTTTTATGTTTTTCTTTAAATCTCAATCTATGAATGTAATGACATGACACTAAGGGTCTAGTATTAATCATCAAATATGAAGACGACGTCGGTTACGTCTAGGGGATAAACCCGGATGAGACAAGATGTGACCTTGAAAATATTTTCCCTCCATCGTTTTTTTGATATAATATTACATCTGCCCATCCATTTAATCAAGTAAATCTTGGGGGTCCAACACATCTTCGTTGGATGTATTCCACTGAAAGAAACCTATGATTCTTCAACAAGGGGCTTGTTCGTTGTCACCCGGGATCTAGACCCCATATGAGACCGGCGTCGCTGACCTCTCAGAGGTTGCAGACAAGCCTCTTCCTAGCTTTAATCACAATCACACAGTTAATTTGCAGAAATTTTAAAACTATTTAATACTTACTAAAGTGTTCTTAGACATCATATACTTACTGCGTAAGGGTGATATACTAATAAGCTCAAACTAAACAACCATCTATCAATATACTAAACAATTGAACTAAAGAATCATACTATTAATAATAGTATTATAAACCGGCCTTATTACAAACGCTTGAACAAATGTTTGAAATGAAACGCTAGGGACAACATCCACAAGCTATGTCTAATGCACTAAAGCTAGAATACTAAAGTCTAGACATCCTCGGACATAAGAGGACCTACAAAAGTCTGGAGACCCTAATCCCAACCGCTTCAAACAATCTTCAATCTTCTCAAGAACATGCACCTATAAAAACAGTACTAGCATAGCACTTAGTACACACTTGTACTAAGTATGGGTGTATGCACTTAAACACATAAGGACTATGCATGATCAAGGAAAGTTCTTCCTATAGCAACATGTCATTTTTAGGAAGTGAAGTCACTTTACTTTCCTAATTCGTTATTTACAAATAATGCAATGACTATGACATATTCATGCATTTAAAGCACGCAACCAATTTTTCTATATGAAAATAATACCTTGGAATCATGAACATAATTTTAGAACAAGTCGAGCAAAAATTAATATTTTTGCTCCCTCTTCGGCCGAGAGCTCCATAATCCAGACTTAGTTTATTTTTCAGTCTTTTCTTCTTTTTGTTATGTAG
The DNA here is from genome assembly GCA_027705065.1 of Solanum peruvianum. NCBI lineage: Eukaryota > Viridiplantae > Streptophyta > Magnoliopsida > Solanales > Solanaceae > Solanum > Solanum peruvianum. The sequence goes on along the minus strand of JAKWJD010001756.1, from coordinate 22,101,612 downwards.
TTAATTGATCTCCTTTGATCCTATGTTTTACTTACGAGTGCAATTATTCATTGTAGTCCTATTCCTACAATGAATCAGGTGACTAATCCAAAAGACTAAGGAAATGATTTGACTACCCTACTTACAAGTTACTCTTTCCATTCTTGTTAAATTGGGCATGAAGTCTTTATAAACCAATCTTTATTAGCTATGCCTATTATTTGATCATTGCATACTTTAAAGATTATTGGCTATGCCTATTATTTGATCATTTGCATGATATAAAGATTATGGGGCATTGATTAGCCATTATGTTTTGCTCCCTTTATTGGCATAAGCCAATAACTATCAAAACTTTGTTCTTATCAAACACTGATGATTGATATTCTTAAGATCTTGATTACTTAGTTCACTTTGAACATAGATTTTTTCTTCTTTAATCTGCTGTTCAATTTGAACATGTTTATTTAGTTTTTTCTTACTTTCTTGCTGAAATCTTGCTCACTGAAATAGAGCATGTGAGCTAACATGAAATCTAGTGTCTTCCCTACACTGAAAAGAGGTGGTTCATCGGCTAAAGTGAACCTAGATCATGTGAATTAACATGAAATCCAGTGTCTTCCCCACACCAAAAAGAGGTGGTTAACGACTAAAGTGAAATCGAATAATTTCTTGATCATTTAAAACGACATAGATCATGTGAGATAAACATGAAATCTAGTGTCTTCCCCACACTGAAAAGAGGTGGTCCACCTGCCAAATTGAAACTGAATACTACCTAGATCTCTTAGTGGAATCCACTTGCTAGTTCCTATGCTGGCGACATAGTTTAAAAATTAGGAAATTTTGGATATCCTTATCTATCTTGGTGGTAGAATCATCTCATGAGGCTTACATGTGCTTGCACAAGCTCATTGCAAGTCTATTGGTGCTTTTCTCAATTTCTTATACTTTTTAACTTTTAGAGTTGACTCTTTCATTATGGAAGCTTGATTCTAGCATGAGGTATACTTAACTCAATGGATGACTTTTCATCCCTCTCTTTACTTGATGAATGTAAACTTAATATTACCTTATCTTTTTGGTGTGAATTAGACTTGTCTCACGATTTCTATCACCCTTTTATGTGAGTATCTTTAACATAATTGTTTTTTTAACACCCCATTCTATATCAGTTTCATAACTCATAAACTTTTAGTTATGTCATTACTCCCTTATCTTGTTCAATGTTCTTTGGTAGACTTGTACCCATTTTTTATTGAGAGTTATGGAGACTATTTATTGTGCTACTATGTTCACAAGTTTATTTAGATAGGGTATATTGGGACTTGTCCTAATCATTGGCATACCCTTGGTTATGAGTTTCGTTGAGTTACATTGGTCATAATTAATTTGGGAAATATCATTGTAACCCAATTTATTGGCATAAAACCAAACTTTCACTATACATTGGTCATGAGAATATCATTATCCAATTCAATTAACTTCATGCATAAAATATAGTAGTCTCATCATTTTAAGGAAGCCAATATCATATTCTCAAACACCATTGATATTAAAAAATTCTTATCTCATGTAAATAAAATTCCAACCATAAAGATCTAACTTATAGGTCTTTGATATGCTCAAACTTACTTCTCAAATAAGAAGTAAAGTGGTCGTCTCAAGTAAATAACCCAACTAATGAGGTTGGGATCGTTCCCACGAGGAAAATAATTTAGACTTAACTTCAATCTATTATTACTATTGTTCAGTCAATTACTTCCTTGAAGAGCAAAAATGATAAATAGGGGGTTTCTATTCCTAAATAAATGAAAATAACTAGCGAAAATAAAGGATACAACTAACAACTTCGAATGTTGGAGTTTAATCAATTAATCAAAGTAACTAGGGATTACGTGTTCCCACAGGTTCATAACTTGATAATTCTAACTATAACAGTTCTTTGCTAGTATCTTGCATGCAAAGTGATAAATTTTGTATTTCTAAATCCTTGGTCCGGCATCTAGAAATTTCACTCTGCACCTTGGTCCGGCTACGTGTGTTGCTATACTAACGCTTATCTTTACCTCATATTAAGCATCGTATTCGATAATTGACTAAGTTATTACCTCGTACCAATCAATACTAGCCTATTAGATAGTATACACTAAATTTATGTTGATAATTATTTTCCTATTATCTACCTCCTTGGTCCGGCAAGTAGCATTAAGGCGAATTCTAACGTTATCCATCCGTTAAAAAGACTTCTAAGCGAAAGAATTATCAATACATGCAATACACTATTCTAGAATTGTTATTTTAGTTAGATTTTACCTCATTATTCGCCTATGGTTCCCACAACCCTAGATATGGAGTTTAGTTACCCATAGTCATAATCACAATATTCAAATATATGATATAAGAATTCATTCACTTACTTCAATGAAAAGAGTAAAATCCGAAAGTTCGCTTGATTAATCAACAAAAATCACCAACTATCAATTACGGAAAATAATTGAAGAACAAAGAGTCTAAAAATAATCAAGGGTCTAACAATAATCAAGGGCCTAACCAAATAATCCAAAGTCTAACCTAAAAAATGAGTTTTTTCGAACTATTTATAAAAAAATAAAAACCTAATTACATAAGAACTCTATTTGCTGGAAATTTGTCAAAATGTGGCTGGATCAACGGACATCGCGACGGATCGTTGTGGTCACGAAGGACCGTCATGGACTCTGTCGTCCCATACTTGATGCAATTTCTTCTGCTGCTCTATTCATTACCCTCGACGGTAGGTATGACGGATCGTCACAGGCACAATGGTCCGTCGAGGGTCTCCGTTCCAAAACACTTGAATCTTGGAATATGGGTACTAGGACTACTTTTTTGAACTTTATTATGAACCTGCAGGACGGACTATAATGGATATGATGGTCCATCACGGTTTTAGTTACCCCACACTTGGTCAGACTTCCCCATCTTCCGTCAACAGCTGCACTGCGCTGACAACTACGGACCGTCACGAGCATGACGGACCGTCACAAGCTCCATAGGTGGTCTTTTCTACATTTCTTCGCTCAAAAACCTCCATATTCATCTTTGGACATATTTCCTGCAAATAAGGAGAAACTTATATAAAAATTAGCACAAAAAGGCTTTTGGGCACACTGAACTTAAGGAAAAAGTATTAATAATACTGTGAAACCATGGTATATAAAAACCCTCAACTTAAATTCGTTGTTTGTCCTCAAGCGACGCACTATGACTCAATACAAAATATTTGTACAATAGTATCCATGTTTTATCCTTAGCAATCATTTGGCTATCAATCCTGATTAATCTCATCATATTTATGCATGCTATCACTATTAGACTTGAATTATGTGGAATCAGACTATGACACAGACTCACCATGCACTAACACCTATCCTCTTTAATTTCTCACCGAGGTGCTAATATTTCCGGTAATGCAACTACTGTCCTCACTTCAAAGAAAAATCCTCATTTTTGACACAATGATTTCAGTTTGAGTATAAGGATTACTTTTCAACACTCACTCTTAGAACAAATTCACACTCATTCATAACTATTGTCATAAGCTTGCCGTTATTTTCACTACTTTAAGTTTGCTATATAACCCTTAGGATCACGATTGGACTTTCTTAGCTTGTAACACAGGCTCAGGGTCAGGTAGGGTATATTTAGGTATACTTTAGTGACTTTTTGCCCTCCTTGACATATCGGCTAAAAATACCATTTTCTATCATTTTATTTTGCCCAGTTTCCCATATTCTTTCACCTTGCTATTTTCCTTTTTTTCTTCATTTGTGTAAGTGACTCTCTTCTTTTCTTGCTTGTATTTCTTGTAATAATTTATTTTTACTTTTGTTTCAACTAATTCTTGAGTCACTTTACTTTTGTTCTTTCTCTCTCTTTGTTCATTCAACCCCACTTTCCAGAGCATTCCTCATAATAGCCACCCTCAACTCATGGCTTTGCCATGAGTCAAAGTACATAATACCCAAAGTTGGGTCAGGGCCATAGAAAGGTTGTTTACTGCATTAGCCACCCTCAACTTATGATTTTGGTATAAGCTGAGGTGCACATGTCCAAGGAGGGACCATGGCCAACATATTATTCTCAGAAAAGATCAGTTGGGGTGAAAAGGAAAGGTCTAATTTAAAATCAAATCATTTGGATTAAAGAAGGATAAATTTCATTTGGTTTTCTTTTATTTAGGCTAAAAATAGGCTATATTGAATAAGGGCCTAGATCCTTTCCTAATTGTCTATTACAACTTACTTTTAGCAGGACTCACCAGACAAGTTCTAGCTCAGTACAAACAGTGGACTATTCAAATCTTCCTCACACTCACTTGACATCTCATCACTCTACCAGATTATCAAACACCTAGTTTGAATTTTAAACTTAGGGTCATGTAGTAGTGTACCTCTATGTCATGCTTAGAGCCACACATTTATCAATTACTATGCCTAGTCCCGCATCATTTTCAATTTTATCAGGATATCATTTTAGCCATCATGTTGCAGAATTACACTATGTACACAAGATATAGACATGCCGGTTCAACAGAAAAAGTAATCAGTCTCTTGGGGAAAAAGAACACAGGCAAGAAAACCCGAAAAGAGAATAGTGAATTGGGCTACTCAGACTTCACCCTAGCACTCACTTTCTATTTACCCCACCCCCAAAAAAGAGACATGCAATTGTCCCCAATGCATAAAAAATTGAAATACTAGAGTGGTAGGTGGAGCAAACCTGGGGCGCAAAGCGCCGACGATCAGCAAGCTTGTGGGTCTGGTTCCCCGGAACCCACTACCTCTCTAATCTGAAAACCCCCAGTGGTGTCCTCAGCACCAACAGCACTATCAGCAGTGCCTCCCGCTATCTCCACAGTTTTGGAGCTAGACGCCCCAGCAGCTAACTCTCCTGCTCTCATCTGACGCGCCTCCTCCTCAGCAAGTGAGGCTCTCCTCGCAGCCTCCATCTCACGGTGCTCCTTCTTCCGTGCTCAAGCTTCATCCTCCTCTTGACCCCTACGCCTCTTGGCATGCTCTCGAGGTGGAGGTGGTGGAATCTATGATGTGGCGAATAGGGCTGCCATCGCCGTGTCTTCAGCAGGCTCTGCAGAAGGGGCGTCAGACTCAGGCACCCTAGCCTCTAAGATCATATCAATATTTGTGCGAAGACTGTCGACCGCAGCCTGAAGGGTCGACACATCCATCGGAGGGGATGGACAGGCTAGCACCCGCAACTCAAAAGCGTCCAAACTCTGATGAACCTCAGCGATCTTCCGCTCTGTGTGCTGGACCATTCTCCACTCTAAGCGCTCTTCTGCCTCGGCAATAGACCTCTGCATCTAAGGTTGGATATGATGCAGAAGTGTAGACATTTGCGCCTCTAATTTATGGACCCTAGCAAGCGGGACCAGAGCGGGTAAAGGGGCTGAGCGAGAGGAGCTCGGACAGTGCTACTACCCGGGATAGACTCGATCGGGGTAGTGTCAGTGGAAGCCGCCTGCGTATCCTTGCGGGCTTGTGCTACCGTATCAGCCAGATTGTCAACAAGTGGAGGCAACTCTGGACGGGGCCCTCTGTGTGGAGCCAACTCATTGGCCTCATCCCTGATAAGACCAATATCAACAGTGCCCAGAGGGGTCTTGAGCTGATCAACGTGCCATATAGGCACACTTGCGGACCTGCATAGAGAAAATATCATGCACGGGATAGGTAAGTAGTTGTGACCTTAAACGCCCTCTCGTGCATGACCGCCTGTACAAGCCACGCAAAATAAACCTCAAACCCGGCTATCATCACCGCCATCAGTATTGCTCGATCCCATGTGACGATATTATCAGCGGTTGTGGGGGAAAGGCAACGGCAGACATTCAACCACAAAAACTTCACCGTGAAAGTCAGGTTGGCCTTCTGATGGCCCCCTTCATCTCGATTACCCAGTCGGCACCCTCTCCATCAACGGATAAGTGAAAGTCCATCCACCTCTTGGTGGTATCTCTCTGCGATGGCTCACGCAGGAATTGGCCATCTTTAACAATCTGCCATCGATAGTCAAACTCGGCTGTGAGAGGGGTCCAATTAGCATCAACATTCTCGCCGTATAAAATCGGCGGATGGCAGGCAGGGAGATATCAACCTCAATGCCACGTATTCAGACCTGCTCTAGTGGGGCCTGTTTGGCGGGGGCAGCCTGCCTATAAATCTGTTATCGGAGAGTCGCGACATAGGATGCATAGAACTCTCGGACCAGCTCTTCACTATAACATCCCAACGGACGTGCTGTCCACTCCAGTCGATGTCTGGTGAAGAGATTACGGATCTCAGGCATCGTCGCGAGACTTCCTGTAAGGACCCGCCGCTCCAATGTAAGTGTCCGAGTCATAACTCCTTTGTCATTCAGGAACTTTGCATCGGAATAGACTTGAAACTGCCTGTCGACTCACCACCTGTTGGGATGGTCAGTAACCGGGGTGAGAGCACGATCTAGTGAACTGGGTGTGTAATCCGAACTGTCAGCCTCATCAGACGAGGCCAACGCTGCAGCGGTGGCGGCTGCGGGAACCTCAGCAGATCCGGAGGCTTCCTCCGACCATAAAACTCCTAAGGAGCCAGACGCTCCTTCTTTATTAGTGGCTGAACCATAAGGTGTGCCGGTCAGTGTGCGCTCCTCATGAGACTGGGAGGCAGTGACTACGCCAGACGCCACCTTTTTGGGTGTGGCTCTGGCAGCACGTGCAGCACGGGATGGGGTGGAAGTGCCTGGGGGCACGTACTCAGGTTCACGCTCATCATCAGAGCCAACGACCAGGCGGGTAGACAGGACGACAGACTTTGATCGCCCGCGTGCATAAACTCGATCTTATTTTGGTGCCATAGTAGATAATTCATGTAAAGGATCAATATTAGTACTAGAAGGAGCAAACAAGACAAGCAAAACCACACAAAATAAATAAAAAAAATCAAAACAAAATGACATTGCTATAGTAACAGTGAAACACAACGGACCAGGTGACGGCTCGTCGTGAGTACGACGGACCGTCATGGGGTCTGTCATGTCTTACTTAGACTATGTTTTTATGGAGAACCCTGAAGGAGACTCTGAATAGTATGATGGTATGTGCAGGATGGACCATCACAGGTACGATGGTCCGTCATAGGTGTCCGTAGGAGGACACTTACAAAAAATATGGAGACCATTAGGAGAGGGGTCTCTGACCATCATAACGGTCATGCAGGATGGACCGTCGTGGGTATTGACGGTCCGCTGTACTTGTCCGTTTGAGGACACTTAGAAAAATAGAGAGAGACCCTTAGGAACAGGGTCTCTGACAACCAGAACGGTTGTGCAGGACGGACCGTCGTAGGGATGACGGTCCGTCACATGTGTCCGTTGGAGGACACTTAGAAAAAGTGAGAGACCATTAGGAATAGGGTCTTTGACAACCAGAACGGTTGTGCAGGACAAACCGTCTTGGGAACGACGGTCCATCGCATGTGGTCGTTGGTGGACACTTGGAGAAAATTGGACAGTGGGGTGTTAGGGCGGTTGGAACGGACTAAATGACGGTCCGTCGTGGGTACGACGGTCCGTCATCGGGGTCTCCTTCTGTAACTCAGTGACAGAACTGGAGATGCCCCATTCATCCCCTATCACCCAAATCGAATTGGTAGTGTTTTGACCTACATTTGTCTGACCCAAATACCTCGTAAACTAGAAATGCTAAAGCACCTATTTGTAGGGTTTTAACACGGTAATTTCGAGGATTTTTTTAACCTAGGTCTGACAAAATTTGATAAAGAATGAACATATCATTAAGAACTAGGCTACTACTAATTGATAAATAAAAATGCAATATAAATGATTAGAAATTAGAGACACATACCTGAGAATTTGAGAATAACAAGAGCGAAAGGTAGTTGGTGATCAAGTAGACACTCACAGCAGTAGCTCCGACTAGTAGATGATGAATTTTGAGGAATTTGGAGAATTTGGGGAAAATGATCGGTAATAAGAGAGCTTTGACAGTTGATAAGGGAAGGAAATGGGAGAAAGAGTGAAAGAATTGGGTGAAATGAAGGGATGGGGGTTTTAAATGATGAATTTTTAAAAAAAAAACCCAGCCGGGTCGCGTCAGGTACGCTTCATTAAAGACGCGACGATTCCCCGATGACGGTCCGTCTCGGTTGTGACGGTTTGTCGTTGGTTCTGTCGTGTGTGCCCTAGTTTGAAAATAATAGAAAGACGTACCTAGCACGACGGATTCATGCGACGATCTGTCGCAGGAGCAACGGTCCATCACTGTATCCGTCAGTGACTGCAGAGTAATTTTCTGCAGAATTACCTGGTAATGTGCCTGCAACTTTAAAACCCATTAGAAGAAAATGCTACATTTACTAGAAAGAAAAAACTATAAGTATTGGGTTGCCTCCCAACAAGCGCCTGATTTAACATCGCGGCACGACTGAGGAAACTTGATTACTCGGCCTTCATCAAGATGGTATGCCTCTATCACTTCATTCACCGATGCAGTATGCCCAAAATAGAGTTTTATTCGTTCTCTGTTCACCTTAAACCGCACTCCCTCCTTGGTTTTTAACTCAACTACTCCATGAGGGAATACTTGGGTAATCAAGTAAGGGCTAGTCCGTTTGGACTTGAGCTTGCCCGAAAGACAAGGCAACCCAGAACTGTCTAAAAGCACCAAATCCCCAACCATAAACTCTTGTTTTGCACTTTTTTGTTCATTCTCCTTCTTCATCTTTTCTTTGTGGGCTATGGAGGATACCGATTGGAGCTCACCACGCTGCCTAATGGTCCTACAAATGTTGAAGGTCGCTTCTTCATTGTTCAACCGAAATTTAATCTGCCCCTTTTCCATATCAACCAAGGCTCTACCTGTAACAAGGAATGGCCTCCGAAGAATAATAGGCACTTCAAAATCGACTTCATAGTCAATAATAACAAAATCTGCCGGAAATATGAATGACTCCACTTTTACTAGAACATCATGGAGTATCCCTATAGGCCTTTTCATTGTACGATCAGCCATCAATAGCCGCTTGCAGTGGGTTTTGGGTCACCCAAACCCAACTTCTTGTAAATCGAGAGGGGCATGAGATTTATGCTTGACCCCAGATCACATAATGCTTTCGCAAAATGTAATGACCCGATTGTACAAGGAATGAACGCACCCGGATCTTCTTTCTTTTGTACGAGAGATCTGGTAGCAATAGCACTACAATGCTGCATTCTATCATCATCCTCGAAAGTGACCGATCTTTTCTTTGCAACCAGATCTTTCATAAACTTGGCATAACCGGACATTTGTTCGAGAGCTTCTACCAAAGGGACATTGATAGAAAGTTGCTTCAGTATTGTTATAAAATGCCGATAATTACCATCTTCTGTCTTTTTCACTAATCTCTGAGGGAAGGGTGGTGGTGGTTTAGGCATGTGAATTACCTTCATATGGACTTCTGCATCTTTTCCAGTGCTCTTTTCTGCTTCACCACTACCCTTTACCACCTTATCATAATCCTTTCTCACCTTTTTCTCATTAGACGGCATAGGTGGGTCAATGGTTGGCTTACCACCCCGAGTAGTGATTTTCATACAGTGTGCATCATTATTGGATTTTGGACAGTGTTGCTAGGAAGAGTGCCCAGTTGTCGTGTGTTCACTGTCGCAATTAATTTGGCCATTTGCAACTCGATATGCTTAATCGATATTGCATGTGTATCGACTTTTTGCGCAATAATTGCTAAATCACACCTTAACTCTTTAATGCGCTCATCACTAGCATCGAACCTCCTCATAATTTTGTGCAACATATCCTCAACGCGCGTCATACTATCTCCACCATACCTAGGAGTAACTTCACGCTTTTGAGGAGGGACATAGAGCCCATTCCTATCATTTCTGTTACCGTAGTTACCCCTGTTGAAGTTGTTGTCGCGGTTGTAGTTTCCATCTCGAACATAATGACCCTCACGATTTTAGTTAAAATAGATCCGACCTTGGTTCCCTTGACCTTGGCACCAATTATCTTGATTTGAGCCTTGGGCGCTCGGTCGTAAACCCCCCTCTGCTCATTTACTGCTAGGAGTCCTCCGCATAATAGCATTCATCATTAGGTGGTGGTGGTTTAGGCAAGTAGTTAACTGCATTTATCTTTTTTGCACCCCCAATGATAAATTTTAGTACCAACCCAAGCTGAGTTCTCATCTAAGCCATTTCTTCACGATTCTCATCTGTGGCTGGGTTGTGAGTGGACTGCACTGCGAAGGTATTTCTCCCGGTATCTGACTTCCTAGTACTCCAAGCTTTATTATTCCGGGAGATTTTCTCTAATTTTCAGCAATCTCAGCATAAGGACACTCTCCATAAGATTCACCTGCTATAGTGTCCAACACCGCTTTTTTATTATTATCCTATCCTTGATAGAAGTATTCTTTCAGTGACTCATCATCTATACGGTGACTTGGGACACTTCTCAAGAACGAGGTGAATCTATCCCAAGAACTACTAACTGACTCTTCTGGTACTGCCACATAGTTGTTCACTCTGTCTTTATGGTTTAGTTTCTTGGAGACCAGATAGTAGCGTGCTAAGAAAACATCCCTTAGTTGGTTCCAAGTGAAAATTGAGTTGTACGGGAACTCAGTGAACCACATAGCAGCCTCTCCCGTCAGTGAGAGAGGAAACACTCTGAGCCCTATTACATCCAAGTCTAAGTCAGGCCTCCCTACACAGCTTTTACACACTACCCTTACCTTAGCTATATGGGCATGTGGATCCTCAGAAGGTAGCCCTGAAAACAAACCTCTAGAAGTGATCATTTGCATCAGGCTACTAATTACCACAAAGGTGTGGCCTGGTGGTAGAGGAGGCAAGATAAGTGGCCCATCAGAGTCTGCTATGTTATCATAGCCTCTGTAGTATGCTTGGGGCCATGGAGCGAGATTTTGTCCCCTCTGTTGGTGTTCACCCGGGGCATCGGGTAACAACTGACCATGAACATCAACCGGAGCTGGGATGTTCTGGTTTGGATGATCATCATTAATTCCTATGTTTCAATTCATGTTGCTTAGTGTATGCTCTAATTCATGATTGTAGGGAAACAAGGGTTCTCTTCCTCTCTGTGTATTTGGCATACAAGGAGGGTGGTTCTGCACGAATCAAACACAATAAAACAAAGTAAAATCAAGAAAAAATCAACTAAACTATAGTAATAAGTTTAAGTTAATCTAAAAGCTACTTTCCCCGGCAGCGGCGCTAAAATTTGATACGCTCAAACTTACTTCTCAATTAAGAAGTAAAGTGGTCGTGTCAAGTAAATAAACCAAATAATGCGGTTGGGATCGTTCCCACGAGGAAAATAGTTTAGACTTAACTTCAATCTATTATAACTATTGTTCAGTCAATTACTACTATGAAAAGCAAAAATGACAAAAACGGGGGTTTCTATTCCTAAATAAATGAAAATAACTAGCGAAATTAAAGGAGACAACTAACAGCTTCGAATGTTGTAGTTTAATCAATTAATCAAAGTAACTAGGGTTTACGTGTTCCCCACTGGTTCATAACTTAATAATTCTAACTATAAAAATTCTTTCCTGATATCTTACATGCAAAGTGATAAGTTATGTATTTCTAAATCCTTGGTCCGACATCTAGAAAATTTCACTCCGCACCTTGGTCCGGCTACGTGTGTTGCTATACTAACCCTTATCTTTACCTCATATTAAGAATCGTATTTGATATTTGACTAAGTTATTACCTCGTACCAATCAATACTAGCCTATTAGATAGTATACACTAAATTTATGTTGATAGTTCTTTTCCTATTATTTACCTTGGTCCGGCAAGTAGAATTAAGGCGATTTCTAACGTTGGTCATCCGTTAAAAAGACTTCTAAGCGAAAGAATTATCAATACATGCAAGACACTATTCTAGAATTGTTATTTTAGTTAGATTTTACCTCATTATTCGCCTATGGTTCCCACAACCCTAGTTATGGAGTTTAGTTACCCATAGTCATAATCACAATATTGAAATATATGATATAAGAATTCATGCACTTACTTCAATGAGAAAGAGTAAAATTCGAAAGTTTTCTTGATTAATCAACAAAAATCACCAACAATCAATTACTGAAATTAATTGAAGAACAAAGAGTCTAACAAAGAGTCTAAAATAATCAAGGGTCTAACAATAATTAAGGGCCTAACCAAATAATCCAGAGTCTAACCTCAAAAACGAGGTTTTTAAAACTATTTAAAAAAAATAAAAACCTAATTACATAAGGACTCTATTTGCTGGAGATCTATCAAAACGCGGCTGGATCGACGGATATCGCGACGGACCGTTGTGGTCACGACGGACCGTCATGGACTCCATCATCCCATACTTGATGCAATTTCTTCTGCTTCTCTCTTCATTACCCTCGACGGCAGTTATGGCGGATCGTCACAGGCACAACGGTCCGTCGAGGGTCTCCGTTCCAAAACACTTGACTCTTGGAATATGGGTACTGGGAGTACTTCTCTGAACTTTATGACGAACCTGCAGGACGGACCGTAATGGATACGACGGTCCGTCACGCTTTCTGTAGCCCCACACTTGGTCAGACTTCCCCATCTTCCTTTAGGAGCTGCACTACGCTCACACCAACGGACCGTCATGAGCATAACGGGCCGTCACAAGCTCCGTAGGTGGTCTCTTCTGCATTTCTTCGCTCAAAAACCTTCGCATTCATCTTTGGACTTAAGGAAAAAGTATTAATAATATCGTGAAACCACGGTATATCAGTCTCATACGACAATATCCAATCGTAGAAACCTATACATAATGATAATTTAACATCACATACCAAAATAATGCTCGATATTTGCATTATACATATTACTAGAATCAAAATAGGGTGAACTAGGGAGATGTACATTCGACAATGTCATTGGGAACAACCCTAGTTTGGATATTGTTGAATTTCAAATATGTTTGAAAAGCCTCTTGGAAAAGGAATCCAAGAGAGAAAACTCATACCTTACTGTAGAATTTAATCTACGAAGATTACCTTGAACTTTGCACAATAAATCTTGAAGATTATCCTTGAAATCGCCTAAGAGAATTCGAGAATATTTTCTATTTTTCTTGCATTTTGCTCACTATTTTCAGTCGTGCGTTTCTATTAGAATAATGTAAGTGTAGGTCCTAGGAACTGAATATTTAATAATTCAACTTAGACTAATTAACTTAATTAGATAAATCAATTAGCTAATTTCAAAAATGCCCCTCCTAAATTAACTAAAAATGGGAGAACATTTGACTTAGCTAAATTCTGAAAAATTGCTTAAGGATTTTGGTTTGACCATTTAAATTAATTAATTAAGTTTCTAATTTAATTAATTAAGTTACCTAGGTTAATTACTAAAGTACCCCTAAGTCGTTAGTACTATAACCAACACATTTGGACCATCCTAGGTTAGGTACTAGGATGTTTCTTGAGTTAGTTACTAGGCTAGTGTCACCCGGTTAGGTTTTAGGATTTTGGATACACTAGTTAGTTTATTTTGGTTAGTCCTAGGTAAATTTAGTTAGTTAGGTAAGTTAGTTAGAGCCTAGAGTTGGTTATGAAGCTCAACCCCCATGGCTTGACCCCACGCGTGCGGCTGCCCCTAACCGCCCTAGTTGAATTCGGTTGGGCTTGTATCCTGGCCGGTTAGCACTTGTGTTGCTACTCATTTTTTGTTGTCCCAAGGATCCTCGCTATATCCTTGGGCACTTCTTACTCTACATGATCTTTTTTAATTATCATGTGCTATGGTACATAGGCTTCATACTTTGATGCCTCATACCTAATGCGTGGAAACATAAGATTCCTGAAATTAAATTTTTTTAGCTAAGGTTCTTCACTACAAGTACAATTCCCAAACAATCTTTGATTGGGGCATTTGAATATCATAGTATATCTTAATACATAACACCCTTGATCCAATATTCTCTAATATGTCCAATATTACTCAATATCGGGCATTGGGATGCCTATGTACCCCAATATCTATTCTTAAAACTTAATAGACTTTTCACTACAAAAGTACATTTTCTGGAATGTTATATTCGTAATCGATGTCATTTAGAAGCATCTATACTAGAGGAATTCGTGGCACTAGAGCGCGTGAATTTATGTTCCAAATACCTTAATGTTGGGGTGAAAACAAAATTCAGTCCATACCAATTAGAGGATGTGCAGGGGACTGAAACAAAGTGAGATAATTTGTCACCTATATTCCCTAGATTTGGCCATCCCATTGGAAGGGAGAAAAAAAAAGGAAAGGCAATAATTTTCGCATGGATCTCCAGTTATGTCTTGATATATATCAATATGTATTGTTTAATACCAGAGATGAAAAAATGGAGACCTTTATCATGTAATATTTTTCACTTTTATTATAAACTTTGATATTTTTTATATTATAAGAACTTCGAAACATGCTAATTTGAAATATGCTTCCTTGGAGGGACTGTAATTGACAATCATATTTGATCAAATGCATGTATTTGAACACAAAATCATAGTCAGGAATTTGGCAACTAGTTTTAGAGGAAAGTTAAATCTCTTGAAGTGCCTGAACATTTAAGACAACTTTCTAATGGGCGTAATATTGCGGCAAAAAGGTATAAACCATATTTCATAAATTGATATGGAACTCATACAATGAAACAATATAGTCAAGGTAAGACTCCGAACTATGGAGTAACTTTATCAGCAAAGGTTGATAGTTTTGCTAGTGCTAGAGACCAAAACCCCATTGATGGAGAGGTTGTCAATTATTGAGTTATTCAAGATATTATAAAGATTTATTATTGGAGATGCTTTAGTGTTGCATTGTTTAAATGTGATTGATTTCTAATGAAGTAGATGAATATGGATTAACTCGGGTATAGGTCAATAAGTTATGTAGTACTGAAGATCCATTTGTACTAGCATCTCTAGTGCATCAAGTTCTCTATGTGGAGTATTTTATTGAGAAAGATGTTTATTATGCAAGGACAAAAGTCAATGTTTATTTATTAATTTGGTTTAAAAGAAGATCAGAACTGCACTAATATTGGAGAGACATTTTTTGGAGAGCCAGACATTGACATTGGAACATCAAATGTAATATATGATGTTGATGTTGAGCTTAGATGGTCGAGAGAAGATGAACCTGGTGATGTCATTGATATACCAACTCATGGTAAGCATTCAGAATACATGAAAGAAGATCATATGGACACATCACAAGAAGATGAGGAATTTGATGATGTCGATTGGGATTGAATGGTGGCTGATGATTGACGAAGGAATTTATGAACTTTTTTTAATATATCTCTATTGCATTTTCTTACATGTACTATTGGTTTGAATGCATGTTGATTTTTCCTATTTTATTCTTATTGTGTACTTCTGTCTTTTTGGGTTTTCTAAATATTATTAGAGATTGCTTTATTGCTTCTTTTGCTGTAATGAATTGATTCTCTTCTGTCATGGGATCAAAACATCCAGGACATTTGAGATTAAATGGAAGAGGGGTTACAAAAACTACTTGAAGGGAAAGTGGGACATTTTGAAGCCTTGTGAAATGCAACAAATGACCTCGTGAAAAAGATGGAAGAGAGAGTGATGAGAATGGAGAAAAAAATGAGGTTCATAAAGAACAATATGAACAACAAAAGACCACGATGAGATAAGAAATTAGAGAAGATTCCATAACAAAACTTCAGCGTTCAGGCCTACCAGTTGATTCTAATGTTCTAGCAACATTACTTGATGTTTCCTCAACACAAAAAAAAATTGATCAGTCCATCGTTCAGCTATCTGTAGCAACAATCAAATTCAGAATCCCCTTCCTTCTTCTTCATTTTCTTCTACTACTGCTTTTGCAGTTTCTTGTTTGGTTCATCTTCATCTATAGATTGTTATGCTAACCTGCTTCTACTTCTTTTTCTTGTGCTACTACACTTGCAATCTTCTTTTATTATTGCTTGTGCAACTGCGATGATCCTTTTATTTTTATCTATTGAGATTAGCGTTACAATCGTTTCCATAGTTTAGGTGTTGTTGGTGTTTAGTTACTGTAGATCATCACTTCCCTTTGTGAGTCATCATTTGTTTCTGATGTATATGTTCTTGTTGTATTTACTTACACTTGATGTAGCCCCTATTTGTTGCATTGTCTATTGTGTTTAACCTTTTATATTTTGATCAACAAATATCATGCTTATGATTGTGTAATATTTCTAGTTTTGATTCCGAGGATTGTAATATGTGATTTATTGGAATTCAATGTCTTTCATCCTTTGGTAGGGAGATTTTAAAAACTGTGGTAGTGGATTGAGTTGTCTTGTTCAAGTGAAATGTTGTAATGTAGTTAGCTAACTGATTTGTTCCTGACTAAGTTGTTTCCGATTAGCTTCTTCACATGGTGCTAATTCTTGTATTTGTTTATTGGGCTAAACTGTCCTCATCCAGGTACACTTTTATAGCTATATTTTTCGAGTTGTTTCCTGATAGGTTTGACTCCTCCTCATGAACAGTTACAGATTCTACCTCTATGTTAGAGTCTTGGTTTCGTGGTGGTTATTTTCATCATGGACAAAAAAAAAAGGAATTGTGTGTCTTATTTTACCTTTTCATTTTTGAACTTCTTTTTTCCTAATTGCTAGCCCTTTTGAAATTGTAGGTGAAAAAAATGATGAGCAAAGCGGGGATGAAGGCAGCGAAGACCTTACTTAAAATGAATTTGTTTCTACAAACATTCTAGAAATATTTTACTTTTTGGCCAAATTTTTGTGAAGTTGAATGAATGTAAACTCTTAAACATTCTAGGACTATTTTAATGCTTAGGCTTAATTTTTGTGAACATCATCAATGTATATTAACTATTTATTTACAAAGAACATATCTTTTTATCTATAATATATGAATGCAACAAGTTGATGTCCATATCATTTGTCATAGTTTATCTAAAAATGGCTACAATAGACTGAAATAACCATAAAAAAGTTATATTGCAATAGCTTAATAACATTGTTGCAATAGTTAAGAAGAACTGTTGTAATAAGTCGTTTGCAACGATTTGCAACTGTTGGAGAAACTGCAGAAAAGTGTTGTCCTAGAATAAAAAATAATTGTTGTTATAGATAGTGTGTTGTAACAGTTCACAATTGTTGCTATAAACCTTTTTCAACGGTTTGCAACTGTTGCAACAACCGCAGAAAATTGTCGTCCTAAAGTAAAAAATAGTTGTTGAGGTAAAGAGTGTGTTGCAACGGTTTATCACCGTCGCTATAAAATCATTTGCAAGGGTTTGGCAACTGTTGCAATAGGTACAGAAAAGTGTCTTCCTATACTAAATAATAAATGTTGGTATCGATGGTCTGTGGCAATGACTTTCAAATGTTGCTAGTAAACCATTACTATAGATATATCGCAACAACCTTATATGCAACACGCAAGTTTCTTTTTCCATAACTCAATTGCAACACTTTTGAGTCTATGACAATAATTATTCTTGTGTTACAACTTAAATGCTTATTTTGTCTAAATTAGTGATGAATAACCTTGATTTTCATGTATTTTGAGTTTGAGGCAAAGCATGTACACTACTTGAGAAAAAAAGAGCTACAAAGCTGAAAAGAACTAACAAATAAAGGACTGAGGATCACCAAGTCCACTTGGTGAATCGCCAACAGTTTTAAAAGTCACCTTTTTTCTCT
This sequence comes from Solanum peruvianum, assembly GCA_027705065.1. Classification (NCBI taxonomy): domain Eukaryota; kingdom Viridiplantae; phylum Streptophyta; class Magnoliopsida; order Solanales; family Solanaceae; genus Solanum; species Solanum peruvianum. The sequence goes on along the minus strand of JAKWJD010001756.1, from coordinate 22,083,848 downwards.
AGTTTGTTGAGCCTTGAAGAAAAGGCTCAAATCAACGATGAAAAGAAGCACTCAGCGCATCACCGGGAAGTTCCGCAAAGAAGTATTATATCGCCCAATGATCCAAAAAAACAAATATATTGGGACTATGCACAAGATGACGAAGAAGTTACAAAAGGGAAAATCACTGATTCGTTCGGAAATTTTGACTAATAGCAGCGAGTGATCCACTGCAACACCAATATTTGAAAACTATAAACACTTGTTAAGAGTTTTAGCTTAATATCAAACACTTTTTAATCTTATCAATTTTTACAGAGTTTTATCATATTCTTAATTTCAGAACCTCTATTTTTGAGCTCTTGGTTTGGAGAGGGTTTTTAGAAGAACATGAAGATTCAAATGGTTTCGTCTCCTAGGATTTGGACTTGTGATTTCATTTAGTCATTGTGGATGAATTAATGAGTTTATAGTTTCAAATATAATCTCATCTATGTGTTTTCGACTTGCTGAAGAGAGAAATTGTGAGACTAAGGCTGCTAAATTGATGGTCAGAGGGACTGGGTCAACATGAGGTTCAGCTCGAGAGAGTGAAACCTAGTCTCATTCCCACATATTCAACTCGAGAGAGTTAGTGGTTTAAGGCAGAGTCTTTTCTTCATGCGGCAAATGGATGTTCGAGAGGAACCCATTTGAAGCATGGAAGTTGCTCGAGAGAGAGCTTGTCCCCTTAGCCTAGTCAGTATTACTCAATGAATTTTCTGTCAAAATAATGTACAAAATAATCTGATTTATCCCGCATTCCTACCACATACCAAGAATCCCCCTCTGATTGATCAACACTCTTTTGTATTTTTTGATGTTTCTACTTACATGTGAAAAATCCCCCCATTTGATAATTGACGCTTATGCCAGACATCTTTGATTTAATATGATTTTATTCGATTGTGTTTTTAACTACGACTAGTTATAATGTAATTTACTTTTCTTTTAATTCTGACAACCACTCCCTGTGGAAACAACCCCAAACTTTGATTGGTTTACTAAACTACGGTACGATCATTGACACTTGCATTGAAAGTTGTGTCTTTAATGATGTCACCAATCAAGTATCATTTATTTTAGTTATCTTATTATTTAGTTCGATTGAGTTAAGTGAGTTTAGAAGAGGTAAGTATGTTTCATTTTTATCAAGTTCAAGCCTATGTTCATGGTTTAACTAGAACTTCCATACATGCTCGTACATTCAATGTACTAAGTCATTTGGCATGCATTGTTTCGAGTACTTTCAACGTTCTGAGCCATTTGGCGTGCATCGTTTCGAGATAAAGAGATACATATATTTAGAGTCATCAATATGAGCTTTATTGATACCACATGGAGTGTGAATTAGTTGTGTGAGTGTCGCTCCCCATTTTTCAACAAAAACGAGTTTTGGTGCACGACCTAATAAATCTTTTGGGGTTTGGATTTTGAAGAGTCATCACCTAACGATTAAGGCGAGTTAGACACCTATCTAACCTAACTATATCTAACTAAGGTCAACGAGCCAAAGATCAGGATAAGGGTTCAAACTACCTCCAGGGAAAGGTGTTAGGCATCCCTAGAGATCCACTAACGTGGGTCCCAACCGTATCTCATGCAGTCTATGTGATGGTTATAAGTAACAATTCAGGTCATTTCATTATTTAGTAGTTAATTAATCATGCTTACTAAGAGGTAACATAAAATTAAAAAATTAAGCAAACAATATTATTTTAAATTAATATTTAGACTAGGTGACAAAAATAATAAACACAACAAATACTAATCAATTAAAATAAAAGATAAGCGAGGAGACAGAATATACACAAATAGATAAGGAAACAATTTTAATATTTTACTTAACCTACCCTAAATAAATATAATTAAATTAAAACAAATAAAGGGATAAAAGGGAAGTGAGACTCTTAAATATAACTAAATTAAAAAAAAAATAAAGTGGTAAAAGGGAAGGGAGACTCTAAGTGACTTTTTGGATCAACACTCGACTTTAAATTTTATTTCGGTCAGCTTCTGTATAGGAACATACAAAACCAATGTTTGTCATTTAGACCGAGTCAATGTTATCATATCCATAGGGCCAGCTACCCCTATCCCACCACCGCATGCATTTCATCCTAAAACGTTCCTATTGTCCCCGCTTAAGGTCCAAGAGGCATTGGACTATTAGTATGGTAATTTTAAACAAAATAAAATATTAGACCCTCCTAGACCCCAAGGAAAAAAAGATTAGGCAACAATTAGCACATCAAATCACATGGTTTCCTCTGTATTTTAACTACACATGCTGCCAAATACAAGTGATTAGTGAAAGGTCTGATGCTTAAGTGTGTTATAAGAAATATTTGAACAAACAACACAACAATATTTAATTAAAATAAAGGTTGGAGTTTATGTTATGACCTAATACAAAGTTTTATCACTAATTTCAAAAGGACAAGAGTCATTATACGCAAAAAGCTATTAGTTAATTATTGAAGAGTGGCAGAAAATTATACATAATGCTGAAAATATTTTTTAAAGTAATAGCGAATAAATTATTAATGCAGAGATTACTCTTCGTTGGCATGCCACAAGTAAAAAGACAATTTTATTATTATGCAAAAATACATTATTTTTAACATAAAAAGGGTAATCAAGTAGTGACAAATTTCTAATAAATAAAAAACAAAAGCTGATTAATTAATTTTTTATTGAAAATGACAGAGAACAGATAATTGCAGAAAAAAATATCGAGCAAGCAATTAACTATTGATTTAACAAAAAAACAGTGATTATACTATGCAGAATTTTTACACAAGCAGAGAAATATTCAAGTTTTTAACACTTTGTTTGGATCATTGTTACTCATTGTTGAATAATGTATTGTATTGTATTATACTTTATTGTACTGTGTTGTATGGTAGATACAATGTTTGACTAGATTGTATTGTTTGTTGTTGTTTAATAACATTTTAAATATTTAGTTTGATTGTATAGTACTGTATTATAATTTAAGAATTTACTTAAATATCCCGTATTATTCTAGGGTAAGAGGTTTGACTAGATTTAAATAATTAAGGTCAAGGGTAAAATAGTAGTTCGAAATACTATGTAAATATATAATTGGAAAAAGAAATTATGTAACAATGGGAACACACCAAATTGGTTGTTCTATGAAATAAGATTTTTTATTATTACGTAACAACGAAATTTAATAATGAAGTACAATACAATTTAAGTAACAATCAAAACAAACATTGTAGATATAGTAATGATACAATATAATATAATTGATAACAATGATCCAAACATAGTGTAAATGACGTAGAAGTATCCATGCATGTGATTTATTATATTCAGAAATATGCACATAGATATAACTAGTTATTTAATTCCTATAAGGATTTCTAGGTGAACCTGCTGAAATTATTGTTTTACTCTATTTGCAGAAACTAATTACAATCCAGGAAATATTTAACAACGAATAGAATACAATATAGCAAATTTATCTATATTTTTCGACATGCTTGAATTATTTAGAAGAGTTATCAAACATGAGTTATTAGTTAAATCCTATGAGCATGATATCTATGTTATTTCTAATATGAGACAAGTTATTGAGCAAAACAAACATTTTATCAGTTTTGTGTATTTCAACTGGGTGAGTTATAACACTAAACAGAGCAGGTCAACACGTAATAGTCAAACACTTATTAAGATTATGTTACGGGAGTTAAAAAAAATTACTGATTTATTCTATTACGTAATTGGTGAACATTAAGAACAAGTGGCCAATGAGAACGAGTTTGCAATTTAAAACAACTTTCAAAAGCAAATCACAATATTGACTGAGTTACTTTATTTTAGAGCAAGGAACGAACAAGCACTTAAATCAATCTTATGGGCATGCCTTCTAACAAGTAAGCTCCTATGATATAACATGTATCATGTAAGTCCCTTTCCCATCTGGATGATCCCCAAATTTATTTCATATATATACTAAAGTTAGAGTTTATACAAACATTACAAATAAAAATCATAACAAATACGAATTAAAAATACATAAATAAAATAATCTCCAGGCGACTCTTCAAATTGAACTTCAAGTTCGAACCTGTTAAAGAAATCAATACTACACACATAATAATATTTATTTAGACAAAATAAGAGATACAAACATTTATTTAACAATAAATTGCACATATAGAAAAGATTTGAAAACAAACTTTCAATAAAATCTAGGTGAAATAAAATGTAAATGTGTATAAAGAATACTAACCGATTAAATAGGCAAAAATATACCAGCAATAAAAATCTGCAGTTAATCCAATCAGAGACAAGAACACAACGAAGTATCAAGTAGAGAGAAGAACCTTAAAGTTCACCGAAATACTTGATAACATTTATTAAAAATAGAGAGAGTAATATTTTGGTATTTTCAGTACATAAGCTATGTTAAGATTCGGAAGAATGAGAGGAGGGTCTCTTTTTATAAAGAGAGGGTATCGCTTGGAAGGAAAGTGTATATTTAAATAATGAATCAACCATTATTAATAAGGAAGAGAATCATTTTATTTTATTTTATTCTTATTTCCTTAGAAGGTGAGAGCAAAAGTCAGCGAGACTTGACCGACACAATAAGGGGTTGTTTGGTAAGGAGTATTATGAGACATAGTCCAACTATTATGTATAATATTATTTAATACTATGTTTGGTAAAATTTTTGGGTCTATGTATTATATCTAGGGATTAGTTATGCACCCTACATGGTATTAGAGGGTGTATAACTAATACCTTCCATTTGGCGGTATTAGCTCTAATACCATGGGGCAATTCTAGGTAAAGACAAAAATTCCCCTCAAATCCTTTTAATATTTTTTTTTTAATTTTATATTTATACTAATAAAGTTATTTAAATAAATTAGCTTACAAATTTTATTATTTAGATATAATTTTTTGTTTCTAAAATATGAATTACTTAATCTATTTATTATTAATATAAAATATCATAATCCGACTAATATGTTAATGTTGATGTATGAATTTAAGAACAATTCATAAGTAAAATATTGTCTATTAATGAAAGTTCATTAAACATTACACAAGTAGTCTAAAATAAGAGTGTGTGTATATATATATACACACACACATCTCGAGTATAAAAATAGTTTAATTTATTTTTCTATATTTATTTTATATTTTTATTTTATTTTATGATAAAGAGTTTTTTAAAATTTATTGATACAAAACAAAGTTCAATAAATTTTCTCTATAATCATTATAGTTGTGTGACCTTTTGAGTTATTAACTCTAATTTATTAAGATGACAATTATTTAATCTCAAATAATTTAAGTGAGAAAATAGTGAACATGACAATAAAAATTTTATTCTCCTAACTAGTTAAAAATGTTATATAAAAATAATATTCTCCGTTAATAATCTACTTTGACTTAATTACATGAAATACAAAATCTCATAATAACTCTAGGGTATGATTGGAAAGTTTTTTTTAAAAAACTTTTAAACCACACAAAAAATTAGATAAGAAACAATGAACCAAACACTTGATAAAAATAATCCTTGCATTACTAATTTCTGCATTGATAATTCTTGCATTGCTAATCCCTGCATTACTAATCACTGCATTATTCATTTTTGTACCAAACGACCCCTAAGATTCTAAAAATTTAACTCTAACTATGGTAAATAACAAATTGGCACAACCGCTAATGTGATCAAGCAGAATGAAGTGATTATTTAAGGCAAAGAATCAATTTACAACTCAATTTTAACCATGATCAAGCAAGCTTTGACAGAATAAATGTATATATAGCAACACAATCAATTCGATTATCAATTTTTAGACCTACAAGATTGCTATCAAATCCACAATTTCTACTAATTAAGGGTAATTATCAATTAAAAGAGGGAGCTAAATCAACTACTAATATGCATGATACTGATCTAAGATCAGTCAAGAGTTTTGCAAAAAATTGATTTTAACACCAAAGTTCTACCATGAAATTAACATATTAGCTCTAACACAATTTAATGAAATACTAACAGCAAACTAACAAATTGCAATTTCTTGATCATATGAGAAATTTGGACGGTGAAAAATATTAATGAACAAGAAACCCACGATTAAAGATTAGAAAATGAAAGTTTATACCTGGGACAGATATGCAAATATTTGTCCTTATCAGAATGCCTTGATTCTCAATTCTCGATAAGGATAATTAGAGTAGCGATAGGCAGTTGACATGCAGATGGTCCTCGCGGACCTCGCTAGTCAGAGTGGTTGTTGCTGGTTCTCTTACCGGAGGTGCTCTGATCACCGGTTGGAGCTCACCGGCTGCTTGTTGTCTCCCTGCATTTTTTGTTGCTATCTCGTCAAGTTCTTCTTCAAGTGTTCTGTTTCTGCTGTCGCTAGCTTCACTGGAAAAAGAGAAGAGGAGAGAAAGAGTAAGAGAGGGGTCTCCGACGTTGCGCTTTCTCCGGTGGCGTCCTGCCGGAGACTACGACAGTTAGGGAGAGAAAGGGAGAGGGGAGGGGAATGATGAGGGGAAAGTGTCACGACCCAAATCGGGGACGCGACTGGCACCCACATTTACCCTCCTATGTGAGCGAACCAACCAATCTAACCTTTAACATTTTAATACAATATCAACAAAAAGTAATGCGGAAGACTTAACTCATTAATAAGAATCAATTCAATAACTTCTAAAACTCAACATCTATTATTTTTATCCCCAAAATCTGGAAGTCATCATCACAAGAACATCTATCCTCAAATTACTAAACTAACAACGTCTAAGAAGCTAAAACAAATAAAAACTAGTCATGCCGGAAGTTCAAGGCATCAAGACTTGAAGAAGAAGATCCAGTCCAAGCTAGACGCATTAGCTCACCCTGAATTTCCGAAGGTAGTGAAGACTGGCTAGATCTACTGTTGAGTTGAAGTTGACGGAACTTTTGCTGCATTCCACAAATAACAAAGAAGAAAACATAAAAGTAGGGGGTCAGTACAACCACAAGTACTGAGTAGATATCATCGGCCAACTCAAAATAGAAGATAATGTATATCAAGTAATATTATAAATCAACTATAAACTCAACATGTAGCAACAACAAGTACTATAATCATCAACAAGTACCATCAAGTTCATCCATGAGGGCTCAAGCCTCAATACCATACTCATTTGAGAATTAAGTTTATTAGAATGAGTATATTTATCATCTTTCAAGATTCATTATCTTTCTTCCTCTTGTGTCGGTACGTCACACTCCGATCCCCTACCACTATGTGTCGGTACGTGACACTCCGATCCCCTAATTCTACGTGTCGGTTCGTGACACCCGATCCCCTATATGTGTCGGTATGTGACACTCCGATCCCCTAATTCTACGTGTCGGTTCATGACACCCGTCCCACTAATACTATGTGTCGGAACGTGACACTCCGATCCACTAATACTATGTGTCGGAACGTGACACTCCGATCCACTAATACTATGTGTCGGAACGTGACACTCCGATCCACTAACCTCATTCTATCCGTTCATCAAGCCTTCTGTATACCAAGGCGTCACCAATCCCATTACTTTAATTCATCAAGCCTTCTTTTATACCAAGGCATCATCATTAATAACGTAGATTAAAGTTTCTTTCAAGATTTGGGATTCAATGGTTATCATCATGCTTGTTTTATCAAAATCACATAATCATATTCATGCAAGCATACAGTTAAGCATATAGACAGGTTTACAATACCACCAATACATATCATTCACTATTAAGAGTTCACTACGAATATCGTAAAATAACCATAACCTACCTCCACCGAAGATTAGTGATCAACAAGGATTTTCCAAGCTTTGTGTTTTTCCTCCTCTTCGATCGATCAATCCTCTCTTTCTCTCTTGTTCTTTCTGTTTTCTTTTATTCAAACCCTCTTTCTTTTACCCTAATTATCATATAATTAAGAATAAAGATGGCAATAATAGCCCACTAATTAACTTAGGGTTACCTCTTTTAACCCCAAGTAATTAGACTTATTAATATTAACCCTCTAACTTTATAATTAAGGAAAGAATAGTCCAAAACGTCCCTTAAAACGTGTAAAGAAATCCGATTCTGCCTGGGACTTGCGCAACCTGTGACGGGCTGTCGTGCCTGCGACGGTCCATCACGCAGGTCGTCGTAAGGGCCAGAACCCAATTTTCCACCAAGGGTCTGTGACGGTCCGTCACACCTGTGACGGTCCGTCACACCTGTGACGGTCCGTCCTGCAAGTTCGTTACGAAGTTCAGAGAGTCGATTTTCAGTACCCAATTTCAAAATTCCTAAGTATATTGAAACGAGACCCTGCGACGGTCCGTCGTGCCTGTGACGGTCCGTCGTGGGGTCCGTCGTTTCAGCCAATTTTCCAGAAATAAAATCTGCTGCTTAAAACGACTAAACAGGTCGTCACAATAGATACCAATTTACCCATCGTTCGTCCCCGAACGATCAAAAGAAGAAAAACAATGGCGAAAAGGAGTACCTGAATCTGTAAACAGATGTGGGTATTTTTCTTGCATATCTGCCTCCTTCTCCCAAGTAGCCTCTTCAACCGGTCGATTCTTACATTGAACTTTGATGGATACAATCTCTCTCGACCTCAATTTGCGAACTTCTCTATCTAATATAGCAACCGGTTCCTCCTCATAAGTCAAATTTTCATCAAGCAACACTGAATCCCAACGGATGATGTAATTTTCATCCCCATGGTATCTTTTAAACATGGACACATGAAACACCGGATGCACTCCGGACAGCCCTGGAGGTAAGGCTAATTCATAAGCCACCTCCCCTACTCGCTTTAGTACCTCAAATGGTCCAATATACCTTGGTCTTAGCTTACCTCTTTTGCCAAACCGCATCACCCCTTTCATGGGTGAAACCTTCAACAAGACTTGTTCACCCTCCATGAACTCCAAGTCTCTAACCTTTCGGTCTGCATACTCCTTTTGTCTACTTTGCGCCACTAGAAGCTTTTCTTGAATGCCCTTCACCTTATCTAACGAATCCCTCAAGAGGTCAGTACCCCAAGGTCTAACCTCAAATGCATCAAACCACCCAATGAGAGATCTACACCTCCTCCCATACAATGCTTCAAATGGAGCCATATCAATGCTTGAGTGATAACTATTATTGTTTGAAAACTCCGCTAAGGGTAGGAAGTTATCCCAATGACCACCAAATTCTATCACACAAGCACGAAGCATATCCTCTAACACTTGAATCGTTCGCTCAGACTGACCATCGGTCTGAGAGTGAAATGCAGTGCTAAGGTCCAACCTAGTACCCAATTCAGCATGCAATGTTTTCCAAAACTTAGAAGTAAACTGCGTACCTCTATCTGATATGATGGATAGTGGAACCCCATGCAATCGAACGATTTCTGAGATGTAGATTTTTGCTAACTTCTCTGCATTGTAAGTCACCTTGACCGGAATGAAATGAGCAGACTTAGTTAACCTATCCACAATCACCCAAATGGAGTCATACTTACCCATTGTCTTTGGAAGACCAACCACAAAGTCCATTGCGATTCTCTCCCACATCCATTCAGGAATGGGCATTCTCTGAAGCGTTCCTCCGGGCCTTTGGTGTTCATACTTTACTTGTTGACAGTTTGGACATTTGGCAATAAAGTCAACAATATCACGCTTCATTCTACTCCACCAAAAGTGTTGCTTTAGGTCACGATACATCTTGGTTGCACCTGGATGTATAGAATACCTTGAACTATGAGCCTCTGTCAAAATAGTGTTGATCAAATCATCGATGCGGGGTACACATACCCTTCCCTTAATCCTCAAAACACCTTCCTCATCAATTGTTGCTTCTTTAGCCTCTCCTTGCAACACTTTATCTCGAATCCGGATCAATTTCTCATCATCAAGCTCCTTTCCCTTAATCTTATCAAGGAAGGAGGATCTTGCCTCCACACAAGCTAACAATCCTCCCTTCTCATTTACTTCTAACCTCATGAGGTCATTAGCCAAAATCTGCACTTTTCTAGCCAATGGGCGTCTAGAAGCTTGCAAATGAGCTAGACTTCCCATGCTTCCCGCCTTTCTACTCAAGGCATCTGCCACAACATTCGCCTTCCCCGGATGATACAAAATAGTGATGTCGTAGTCCTTCAGTAGTTCCATCCATCTCCTTTGTCTCAAGTTCAAATCTTTCTGAGTAAAGACATACTGTAGACTACGATGATCCGTATAGATTTCACACTTAACCCCATATAAATAATGCCTCTATTGCTTCAATGCAAACACTACCGCGGCCAATTCCAAGTCATGAGTTGGATAGTTACGTTCATGCATTTTTAATTGTCTTGAAGCATAAGCAATCACATTCTTTTCTTGCATTAGCACTGCACCCAAACCCGAATAGGATGCATCACAATAGACAATGAAATTCTTACCTTCCACTGGTAAGGTAAGGATAGGCGCGGTAGTCAACAAAGTCTTGAGTTTCTGAAAGCTTTCCTCACACCCATCCGACCATACAAATGGAACATTTTGCTTAGTCAAGTTCGTCAGTTGGGAAGCAATAGAAGAGAATCCCTTGACAAATCGGCGGTAGTAGCTAGCTAACCCAACAAAACTCCGTATTTCTGACACATTAGTGGGCCTTACCCAATTCTTCACTGTCTCAATCTTAGAAGGATCCACCATCACTCCATCCTTAGAAACTACATGCCCCAAGAAGGACACTGCATCTAGCCAAAACTCACACTTAGAGAACTTGGCATAAAGCTTTTTCTCCCTCAACATTTCCAACACAATCCTCAAATGCTCCTCATGTCCTTCTTACTTTTAGAATATACCAGTATATCATCTATAAATACGATCACAAAGAGGTCCAAATATGGCTTAAAAATCCCATTCATCAAGCTCATGAAAGCAGCGGGGGCATTTGTAAGACCAAAGGACATCACTACAAATTCATAATGCCCATACCTAGTTCGGAAAGCAGTCTTTGGCACATCCGCTGCCCGTATTTTCAATTGATGATAACCGGATCTCAAGTCGATCTTCGAGAAGACACAAGCACCTTGTAGTTGATCGAATAAGTCATCAATGCGAGGAAGAGGATACTTGTTCTTAATAGTTACCTTGTTCAACTGCCGGTAGTCTATGCACATCCGAAAACTCCCATCCTTCTTCTTTACAAACAAAACCGGAGCACCCCAAGGAGATGCACTTGGTCTAATGAAACCTTTGTTCAACAACTCTTGAAGTTGGGCCTTTAACTCTCTTAACTCCGCGGGAGCCATTCTATAAGGGGGTATAGAAATGGGGCGAGTACCCGGTTCAAGATCGATACAGAAGTTGATATCCCTATCTGGTGGCATACCAGGAAGATCTGCAGGGAACACATCCAGAAACTCACAGACTAACGAAACCGACTCAATCGAAGGTACTTGGGTAGTGTCATCCTTGAGATGTGCCAAGAAAGCTAAACACCCTTTACTAACCATTTTCTTAGCACGAAGAAATGATATGATACGCACCGGATTGGAGGTGTAGTCGCCCTCCCACACTAACGGGTCTGTCCCAGGCTTGGCTAACGTCACCGTTTTAACATTACAATCCAAGATCGCAAATTGCGGAGAAAGCCAAGTCATACCCAGAATTACATCAAAATCAACCATTTCTAAGATAACCAAATCTACATAAGTGTTGCTTCCCACAAAATTTACCAAACAAGACCTATATACCTTTTCCACTACAACAGACTCTCCCACCGGAGTAGAAACACGAATAGGCATGTCGAGTAATTCACAATGCAAATTTAGATCATTACCAAATGATGAAGATACATATGAAAACGTGGAGCCAGGGTCAAATAATATAGATGCCATGCAATCACAAACCAAAAGATTACATGTGATAACAACATCAGACGCCTCCGCTACGGATCTCCCAGGAAAAGCGTAACAATGGGCCCTATCACCAGTCTGTCCGTTGCCCCTACCATGTTGTGTCGTAGTGGCTCCAATTGGCCCATCACCTCTGCCGTTGTGGTGACCACCATTACCTCGACCACCACGTCCTCCAGAAAAGCGGCCTCTGCCATGACCACCTCTACCTCTAGCTATTGGGGGTCTGTAACTCTGTTTTGGACAATTCCTCCTAATATGTCCAATCTCCCCACATCCATAACACTCTCTGGAGTCAGGCATAGGTCTCTCTGAGTAGTGTTGACCGTTCTGAGGTGGACCCCCAACTACAGTCTGTAGTGAAGACTGAATTGGTCGAACTGAGTAACCTCCGGAGCTCTGTCCTCTAGAGTAAGAACCATTAAACTCACCTCCCCTTCGAAACCTCTTTGATGTCGATGTCGTGGTGAAGTCATCTGGCTTCACTCCTTCCACTTCTATCACAAAGTCTACCACCTCTTGGAAGGATGTTGCCGTAGCCGCTACCTGTAAGGCTGAAATCTGCAATTCTGACCTCAACCCCTTCACAAAACGGCGAATTCGTTCTTGTGGACTGAAACAAAGTTGGGTGGCATACCTGGATAATGCACGGAATTTGGCCTCATATGCGTTAACCGTCATCCTACCTTGCTCTAGACTCAAGAACTCATCCCTTTTTCTATCTCTCAAAGTCCTTGGGATATACTTCTCCATAAACAAGCTAGAGAAGGATTCCCAAGTCATAGGTGGTGCCTCTGTTGGTTGACACTCAACATGTGAACGCCACCACATTTTGGCGTTACCTTGGAACTGATAACTCACGAACTCGACACCAAACCTCTCTACTATCCCCATCTTGTGTAGTAGCTCATGACAATCAACCAGAAAATCATAAGCATCTTCAGATTCTGCCACCCTTGAAGACTGGAGGTTTCAGTTTCAAGAACTTACTAAAAAGTTCATGTTGATCGTTTGTCATAATAGGCCCAGTAGTCAGACGTGGAAATGTGCCTATTCCCAATGGGCATCCATGCGGGGAGCCATAGTAGCCGCATGTAGTATCTCTGAAACCGGAGGTGTTGGTGCAGAAACCATTGGAGGTGCTTGACCCTGATCGGACAACCCGCTAAGATAAGCAAGTACTTGGTTGATCATCTCTGGGGTAGGTTGGGGTGGCATTTCCTCATTTGCCCCTGTTCGGTTTCCCCTTCCTCACCCTCTCTTACTACATCCTCAGTCGGTGGAGGAGTCACCGCCCTAGTATTAGATGGGCTAGGGGCTCGTCCTCTTCCTCTAGAGGACGTCCTCCCACGACCTCTTCCACGGCCTCTTGCCGTTACCCTTCCTCGAGCCACAGCCCCAGTGGCTGGCTCAGTAGTTCCTGTCTTTCCGTTGTCGCTGCTGGTGTGGTCGTTGCTCTAGTTCTAACCATCTGCGAAATAGAATGAAGATGGTCAGATACCAATTTGTATCACCTAGATACCAATTGGACTCAAGTAGTAGCACGAAAGAAAGAATGAAAGAATGGAATTTTTCCTAAAGTCTTATAGCCTCTCAAAGAAAAGTAAAGGCGTCCCCCTACCGTTCTTAAGACTCTACTAGACCTGTTCTTGTGTGATGAGACCAATGAACCTAATGCTCTGATACCAAGTTTGTCACGACCCAAATCGGGGACGCGACTGGCACCCACATTTACCCTCCTATGTGAGCGAACCAACCAATCTAACCTTTAACATTTTAATACAATATCAACAAAAAGTAATGCGGAAGACTTAACTCATTAATAAGAATCAATTCAATAACTTCTAAAACTCAACATCTATTATTTTTATCCCCAAAATCTGGAAGTCATCATCACAAGAACATCTATCCTCAAATTACTAAACTAACAACGTCTAAGAAGCTAAAACAAATAAAAACTAGTCCATGCCGGAAGTTCAAGGCATCAAGACTTGAAGAAGAAGATCCAGTCCAAGCTAGACGCATTAGCTCACCCTGAATTTCCGAAGGTAGTGAAGACTGGCTAGATCTACTGTTGAGTTGAAGTTGACGGAACTTTTGCTGCATTCCACAAATAACAAAGAAGAAAACATAAAAGTAGGGGGTCAGTACAACCACAAGTACTGAGTAGATATCATCGGCCAACTCAAAATAGAAGATAATGTATATCAAGTAATATATAAATCAACTATAAACTCAACATGTAGCAACAACAAGTACTATAATCATCAACAAGTACCATCAAGTTCATCCATGAGGGCTCAAGCCTCAATACAATACTCATTTGAGAATTAAGTTTATTAGAATGAGTATATTATCATCTTTCAAGATTCATTATCTTTCTTCCTCTTGTGTCGGTACGTCACACTCCGATCCCCTACCACTATGTGTCGGTACGTGACACTCCGATCCCCTAATTCTACGTGTCGGTTCGTGACACCCGATCCCCTATATGTGTCGGTACGTGACACTCCGATCCCCTAATTCTACGTGTCGGTTCATGACACCCGTCCCACTAATACTATGTGTCGGAACGTGACACTCCGATCCACTAATACTATGTGTCGGAACGTGACACTCGGATCCACTAATACTATGTGTCGGAACGTGACACTCCGATCCACTAACCTCATTCTATCCGTTCATCAAGCCTTCTCTATACCAAGGCGTCACCAATCCCATTACTTTAATTCATCAAGCCTTCTTTTATACCAAGGCATCATCATTAATAACGTAGATTAAAGTTTCTTTCAAGATTTGGGATTCAATGGTTATCATCATGCTTGTTTTATCAAAATCACATAATCATATTCATGCAAGCATACAGTTAAGCATATAGACAGGTTTACAATACCACCAATACATATCATTCACTATTAAGAGTTCACTACGAATATCGTAAAATAACCATAACCTACCTCCACCGAAGATTAGTGATCAACAAGGATTTTCCAAGCTTTGTGTTTTTCCTCCTCTTCGATCGATCAATCCTCTCTTTCTCTCTTGTTCTTTCTGTTTTCTTTTATTCAAACCCTCTTTCTTTTACCCTAATTATCATATAATTAAGAATAAAGATGGCAATAATAGCCCACTAATTAACTTAGGGTTACCTCTTTTAACCCCCAAGTAATTAGACTTATTAATATTAACCCTCTAACTTTATAATTAAGGAAAGAATAGTCCAAAACGTCCCTTAAAACGTGTAAAGAAATCCGATTCTGCCTGGGACTTGCGCAACCTGTGACGGGCTGTCGTGCCTGCGACGGTCCATCACGCAGGTCGTCGTAAGGGGCCAGAACCCCAATTTTCCACCAAGGGTCTGTGACGGTCCGTCACACCTGTGACGGTCCGTCACACCTGTGACGGTCCGTCCTGCAAGTTCGTTACGAAGTTCAGAGAGTCGATTTTCAGTACCCAATTTCAAAATTCCTAAGTATATTGAAACGAGACCCTGCGACGGTCCGTCGTGCCTGTGACGGTCCGTCGTGGGGTCCGTCGTTTCAGCCAATTTTCCAGAAATAAAATCTGCTGCTTAAAACGACTAAACAGGTCGTCACAGAAAGATACGGGAATACTGAGGCACCAGTAGGGAGGAAGCCTTCATCGGCGATGGATAATCTCACCGGAGGAACAACGTGAGAAGAGAGGGGAGGCTGGCGGTGTTGAGAGAGATGGGAGAAAGAGAATGAAAATGTTAGGGTTGGTTCTTCTTTAATTAAAATAGGAAAGGCGAATAAATTGGTCTCAAGCATTGAGATCAAGTGAGACTGAGGGCCCAAATTAATTTCAGAATTAGATGGATGAGATCAAAAGATAGGGTTTCAAATCAGATTAAGCTAGCGTTTGGCAATAGATTTCCAAATATTTTTGGCAAATATTATTTGAGTGAAATTTCACCATCTGTTTGGCCATAAAATTTGGGAAATATATTTCACTTTTTTAGAAAAATATGATTTATACGCACAAGTTTTAAAAACTAACTAAAAGTTTGTATTACAAGTCAATTGAATGTTCGTTACAACAATAACAAATAATGTCCATGACACTAAAACAATATGGTAATTTAGAGTGAGTGCGACAAGAATTATTCCATGTATCGTGAAGCAGATAAAGTACATGACTTTGTTACCTAAAGCCAATTTTTAATAATTTTCATCAACAATCATATCATTATTTAATATTCACTAAATATTTCATCACTATTTTGGTGTTCACGTAAAAATGATGTAATACAACGCAAGCAACAACTAAAGAGGGTGTTTTTGTAAAAGATAAAAGATTGGGGTAAAATTTTAATTTTCAAAATATCCCAAATAATGAGATTTGGCCCAAATACTAGAAAAAACTAGTATTTGGAAATTTGGGATATTTGCCGAAAATATTTGCCAAATAATGGCAAATTGTATGGACAAACATTATTTGCCAAAACTTAGAACATTTGAATAAAATAATTATTTCTAAATTTATTAAAATTGTTGTAAATATTTAAATAATATTTACAATAATTATTTATAGTAAACACACTAATATATATATATATATATATATATTATATATATATATATATATATATATATATATATAATATATATATATATATATATAATATTATATATATATATATATATATATATATATATATATATATGCGAAACCGACTAAAATTCTAACTTAAAATAAAATTTAAAATACGTATTTAATCTAATAACATTTCAAAAAATGGTTAAAGGTCTGTCAAAATTGGGTGTCAACAACTGCCCCTTCGTTTCTTGGGAATGAAGGATGAATTGTCGAGCAACCAATGTTGACTTAGTAGCTGATTTTGTCCAACCGACGATAAACGTCAGTGGGATCAATCGAGATGATGTGGAGTCGGAAAAGGGTACGACCCAGACTTTGGTATTAAGCCTCCTACACAACTCTGGTTATACGAGAGTCAGGTCGTGTGTAGTTCTAGATTCAAGAGAAAATAAAACTCCTAAAAGTTTATAAAACGATACGGTGTTCGAAAGGACTGGATGTCGACTTGAATAAATTAGATTAGAGTAGCGAGTAGAGAGAGATAGAGAAACGAGAAGAGCATATTAGAGTAGCGAGGGAAAGATCGACCACACCTACATATTTCAAAATGACTAATCGTCCTATTGTAAGGTGGACAAGACTAAGCGTCATTTTTGCAAGACACAATGTCACATCCACGGAGCACCCCATAGATTTAACCAGTGTCGTGGTTCTCGAAGTGGAGTAAGACTAAACTCTTAGTATTCATCATTACATTTCATAGGTTAAATAGAGGAAACTTAGAACTTTTCATCTACATAGAGAGTTTACATAGACTCCTCACATAGGAATCACTACATAGACTTCTACTTTTATGTCACATATACAATATACAATATAGAGTCTCATCGAGATGTCTCATATAAAACCATCTAAGTCGAAATAGAACATTTTTTCAATAACCCTTATACAAATGTATAATTGTCACTTAGGACTTATAACAATGTCTTTAACAATAAGATTGTTCAACAAATGTCTTTTAGACTATAGCAAGTCCCATAGGTAGAATGAGAAAAGGCATTATCCTCGGATCTTGAGGAATACCCACACTTGGAGAAATGATCCAAGACTTCCTTGAAAATTTGTCACATATCCTTCAACGACCGGAACCTTAAATGTTTGGAAAAAAGGGAGAAATATGGGTTAGTAAATCACTTGTACTAAGTATGGAAATATATGCACACACAATGTAGAAATCGTGCTAAATGGGACATTTTTTCAAAATCATGCTAAGTTACTTCCAAAAGCCTTATGCACAATCAATAACACATGTACGTCAATAATTATATATTCTTTAAGACAATAGCATGTTCAACACAAGACCAACATAATAAAGTATAACCAAGTCAACATACATCAGAGCATAATTCAGTACGCAACAAAAAGAACTTTAACATCATGCTGTAACAACAAAGCAAATATAAGAGCATATATTATTACAACATATACAAGACACTTACTCATAAAAAAACAACAAATTCTACAAGTGCAATGACTAAGTAAATCTCCATAACCTTACTCAACCAAGTAAACCCAAAAAAGGACCATAAACAATGTCTAGACTCACATAACATAGCATTAAGAGTAAGCATCACCATACATTGCAATATACACCAATGGTACACTGGTAAATCAAACCAACATCATATAGTATCATTAACATGTAAAGTCAACATTTGAATATCATTAACTTTATAAGATCTTAAGAATATACGAACATCCTCCTAAGACTTAAATAAAGGAAAACTAGTGCAATGTATGGGTTGAGTCCCATACCCTTACCTAGACTTAGTAAAACCCTTTTGGTCACCCTAGTTAGTGTTCACATTATTACTTTATTTTACGTTGGGGAACACTTGCATTAACCAGCACGGAACACAAGAGCTAAATGTGGATTCATTTTCATGAAACCCTACACCGAAAGAAGGTGGACGACTTATCAAGGTAGTACCAAAACATGAACATAGCATTCTAGGTGGATCCATTAACTAGTATTCCTATGGGGAAAACATAGTTCAAGAACTAGGATATATGCTTGGGAACTTCTTTATGCACATTGCATTATAGTCTCTAATCTCATGAGTACAATAGTTAACCTACCTTCCCTACTTGGGAAAGGATACTCCTCACTACTAGTTCACTCGTTGCTAAGCTAGAGTCCTTTTTGAAATGTCTTTCTTTAATAAGCATAACTTAGTTTAGGTCATAGGAGAATAGATCCTTGTATAGTTATGGTTCTTTGTCCTTCACATCCGTGATTTGGATCATAGAGTATGCATTTATACCCTTTTTAAAAATTTATTAAGTGTTGGTCGACGGAGGCATCGACACCCCGTCGGTCAACCTACACTCCGTCGATGGTGGGTGTAGGTGTTGTTGTCTTTTGACAGCTTCTTGGTTATTTGGGAAAGTCCTCCTCAAAGACCCTTAGAGTGATCCTTGTGGAGTCTTACCCAGATTTTTTGACCCTTAGCATATTTAATACGTGTTTGACACCCTCTCATAAAGTTTCATAAATTTCCGACTCCTAAAACCTTGTGAAATAGGCTAAGGAACACTAGCACCTCTTTCACTAGTCTCCCGACGTCATGGACGTTTCATAATGTTTTGACTCTAAAATTTCCTAAATGACTTAGATTCATTATTTTTTACCTTATAACATTGTTACAAACCTTAGACACTCAAGTGAGGCTCTAGGTTAGGTTTAGACTTTCGGACAGTTACATTATCCCCCCTTAGAAACATTCCTCTCTGAATTACACTAATATCTTTTGAAGGGAAAGGATAGACTCAATACTAGCAGCCAAAACAAACAACCACACATCAAAAAATGAGTTATAACTCAAATCAACACAAAAAAATGGAATTTGCACACAACAACTCAAAACATCAATTACTTCATATAAGAGCTTAAGATCACAATCATGAGGAATTTCCTTGTCAACATCAACATCAGCTCAACAACACATTAACAATCCTTATGAAAAAACTCATTTCAAAACCTATCAACATGCTCAATAACATTTCATTTAAGTAAAATATTCCAAATAAACAAATATGTGAAAATCAAACCAAATAGCATATTTCCATGAAAATTTAGTTTAGCAAAACTTTTACAATATTTATGCACACCTTTGCAAAACAAGACAAATTCAATTTTATTAAGTATTTAGTAATTAATAGGAACTCCTAACCTTAATTAACAAAAATATGAAAATAACGAGACTTCATGTTGGCATCGTCCTCCGATGTTGCTCCCTCTACTAGGTGGTTCTTCCATAACACCTTTACGGAAGCCTCCTCTTTGTTCCTTAACTCCTTCACTTGTCTATCAAATATTTCAATCGGAACCTCTACGTAAGAGAGATTCTTATCCACATTTAGACCTCAATTGGATGAATGGACTCAGGGTCACCAATGCATTTCTTAAGATTGGAAACATGCAAAATCGAATGAACCAAAGCTAGCTCACTAGGGAACCTCAACTCACAATCAAACTTACCAACCCTTTGCGAAATTTCATAGTGACCCACATAGCGAGGAATTAACTTTCCTTTCTTGCCAAATCTAATCACCCCTTTCCTAAGTGAAATTTTCAAATAGACTTTATCATCTTTTTCAAACTCTAGCTCTCTTATGCTATTGTCGGAATAAGACCTTTGCTAGCTATAGGATGTTTTCAACCGTCTCGTTATGATATGAATGATACACTCAAATTTACTTCTGGAAAAGAAGTATAAGCGATCGTATCAAGCAAAGAACCCAACTATGAGGTTGGGGTCGATCCCACGAGGAAAATAACTTAGACTTAACTTTAACCTCTAATTACTTCTATTTAATCAAGTCCTTTCAAAAAACAAGTAAAAAACAGGGGTTTTTTAAGCAATAAATGTAATTATCTATTTCTAAATAAACAAGTGAAAAATTTAAAGTAATTATCTCTTTTGAAAGAAACAAGTGACAGGCTTAAAGATTTGATTTTTATCATGTAATGAGAGTAACTAGGGCTTAAGTGTTCCCCACATATTCATAACGCGGTACTAGCTATAACAATCCTTTCCTAATATCTTGCATGCAAAGTGCTAGGTTATGTATCCTAATTCCTTGGTCTGGCAAGTAGGAAATTTCACTCCGCACCTTCGTCTGGCTACATATGAATGCTTTACTAAACCTTACCTTTACCTTATATTAAGCATCATAGTTGATGTACGACTTTGTTGGTACATCTCACAAACCGACACTAGCCTATTAGATAGTATATACTAAATCCACATTGATAATTCTTTTCTTATTATCTTCCTCCTTGGTCTAGAAAGTAGCAACAAGGCGAGTTCTAACAGGTGCACTAGTTAAAAAGACTTCCAAACTAAAGAATTATCAATACATGCAATACACTATACTAGAATTATTATTTTAGCTAGTTTTTACCTTGTTATTTATCCATGGTTCCCACAACACTAGCTATGGATTTAGTTACCCATGTTAATAATCACACAATTCATATTCAGTTGACAAGAATTCATGTACTTACTTTGATGAGATTGAAGAAAATCCAGAAAAATTACTTCAATTAATCAATAATCTTGCAATAAACGATTTCCGAAAAATAGAATAATTTTCCAAAATCACAACTTCACAACTAGAACAATTAAATCTGAAAATACCCAAGAGTTTAACCCCAAAAATGAGGTTATTACAAGTATTTTTTTTATAGACAAGTCCAAAAATAAAAGGGAAATCTATTTAAGGAAATTCTGCCCGAAAAACACGTCTGGGTCGACAACTGGAGCAATGGACCGTTGAGGTCACAACGAACCATCAAGGCCCTGTGTTGTTCCATACTAAACTTCTTTGTCTACTGCTTTCTTCACCAACTTTTTGTTATCATCGACGGGCATGGATGAGGGTCCGTTGCATGCACAACGGTCCGTCGATGGCTTCCGTTCCTCCATACTTAGAATCTTTTGAAGATGGGTAATGGGGCTACTTTCTGTTAACAGTGATGGATGTGTAGGATGGTTCGTCGTGGCTATGACGGTTCGTCGAGAGACTCCATATCCCCATACTTAGTCAGAATTCCCCAACTTCCTTTAGCAGTCTTTTTCTTCGTTCAAAGATGGCCACCTACGGACCATCGAGGTCACGACGGATCGTCGATGGCTCCGTAGGTCGTCACTTCTGCAATTTTCAGCACAATTCTCCCACGTTCTCCTTCTGGACAGATTTCCTGCAAGAAAAGAGAAAGCTACATTAAAACTAATAGAAAAGGCTTTAGACACACTAAACATAAGGAAAACGCATTAAACGTACTGTGAAACCACGGTACATAAATGAACTTTCTTCAAAGTCTTATAGATCAATTCGGGACCAAAAAGTGAAGATTCTCTCACTTCAAACCATCAAAAAGGAGATCTACATAACTTACCATACAAGACATGAAATGTAGCCATGGATATAGTCGAATGGTAACTATTATTATAAGAGAACTCAACCAATGGAAAGTTTTAATCCCAACTTCCCTTGAAATCAATTAAACAAGCTCTAAGCATATCCTCAAGGTTTTAATAGTACGCTTCGCTTGACCATCCATTTGGGGATGAAAAGTGGTGCTTAACTTCACCTGAGTACCTAACCCTTTTGTGAATTACCTCTACAATTGATACGTAAATTGAGCACCTCTATCTGAAATGATGGATAAAGGGATCCCATGAAGACTCACAATCTCATTTATATAGATTCTTGCATACTCTTCTGCCGAATAAGTAGACTTAACGGGGATAAAGTGAGCGTATTCCTCAACCTATCCTCAACCACCCATATGGATTCATTTTGCCTTCGTGTCCAAGACAAACCCACTATGAAGTCCATATTACTGTCTTCCCACTTCCAAGCGGGAACTTGTATTTCTTGGAGTAAGCCACCCGACTCTAAGTGCTCGATTTTCACTTATTGAAAAATTGGACACTTTACAACAAATTCCGCTATGTCTTTTTTCAAATCATCCCACAAAAACTCCTCACAAATTTCATGTAATATCTTAGTAGAACACGGATGAATCAAATAACGGGAACTATGAGCTTTCCCTAGATTTTGGTTCCTCAAATCATCCACATTGGGCACACACAACCTCTCTTGATACCTTAAAACACCATTCCCTCATAAGGAGAATGACTCATTAAGATTACCAAGAACCGATTCCTTCAAATATATTAATGATTGATCAAGGTGTTGCTTAGACTTCACCTCAACCACCAAAGATGAATTAGAATTATAATGGACCATAAAACCAGCGTTAGGAGAATCTTCTAATCGAACACACAACCGAGCCAACCTATGAAAATCTTTCATTAGGTCTTTATTGGATTCTTCTATATAAGACACACCACCCATGTCCATACGACTTAGAGCATCCGCAACCACATTGGCCTTGCCGGGGTGGTAGAGAACACTTATGCCATAATCTTTCAACAATTCCAACCATCTTATTTGTCGGAGATTTAACTTCTTTTGAGTAAACACATATTGAAGACTCTTATGGTCAGTATACACATCAACATGAAAACAATACAAGTAATGCCTCCATATTGTCAAGGTAAATACCACGACCGCTAACTCAAGATCATGAGTTGGATAATTCTTCTCATGCACCTTTAGTTGTCTAGATGCATAGACTACAAGTTTCCCATGTTGCATAAGGGCACACCCTAAACCCACTCATGATTCATCACAATATACAACAAAACGCTTAGTACTCTCTGGTAAAGTCACACCGGAGCGCTGGTAAGACTATCTTTCAAAATTTGGAAGTTTCCTTCACATTCTTCTGAAAACTCATATTACACATTCTTTTGGGTCAAAGTAGTCAAAGGAGATAAAATGTATGCAAAATCATCCGCGAACCTCCTATAATATCATGTTAGACCCAAGAAACTTCTAATGTCGGTTGGAGACAATGGTGTAGGACAATTTTTAAATGACTTAATTTTGCTTGGATCAACCTCAACTCTCTCACAAGAGATTATATGACCAAGAAAATCCACCGACCTCAACCAATACTCACATTTGTTCTACTTGGAAAAAAGTTGGTTTTCCTTAAGCACTTGTAACAGCACTCTCAAATGGTCCATGTCTTCACCCTCATTCTTTGAATGTACGAAGATTTTGTGAATGAAGATAATGTCAAATGAATCTAGGTAACTTTGAAACACCCTATCATGAGGTCCATAAAAGCCTCCAGGGCATTAGTGAGACCAAAGGACATCACTAGGAACTCATAGTGACCATATCAAGTTCAAAATGCCATTTTTTGTATATCCTTACCTCTCACCCTAAGTTGGTTATACCTGATCTTAAGTCAATCTTAGATAAGTAGCTTGCCCCTTAGAGTTGATCAAACAAGCCGTTAATACGAGGGAGAGGATACTTGTTATTAATGGTGACTTTATTGAGTTGGAAATAATCAATGCACATTCTAAGGGACCCATCATTCTTCTTCACAAATAATACAGGATCACCCCATGGAGAAATACTAGGTCTAATGAAGCCTTTGTCTAGTAAGCCTTTGAGTTGAGCCTTAAACTCTTTCAATTCGGGCAGAGTCATCCGATAAGGTTGAACTAAAATGGCGTTGGTATTTGTTATCAAGTCAATACCAAAATACATTACAAGTTCGGGAGGGATTGCGGAAAGATCATTAGGAAGGACCTCCAGAAATTCCCTTACTACGGGGACTAACTCAATGGAAGGATTTTCAGAGTCTAAATCTTTGACTCTTACAATATAGTATAAACACCCTTTACATATCATCTTACAAGCCTTTAAACAAGAAATGATACTGTCGCATTTCGAAAGTACCCCCTAGAAGTTAAGGAGAACCCTTGGGTCATGATCGGGCGTACTTGACCCTTTGGGGTCTTGTACAAGCCCTTTAACTATAGTTCATTACATAAGATATGAAAAGTAGTGCAGAACTTAAAAAATTTCGCAAATAAATTAATTTAAATACTTAAGAATCTCACCGTCACAAGACACTTAAGACACGACATAATATCTCAGGGACACGACCCTTTACATTAAAAGAAAATACATAATAAGTCTTAATAATGAAACTAGGAAATATAGATTATGTCCTCGAATGTATGAGGACATACCAAATCTTGAAAAAGTAGATTTCCCAACCTTCACCTTCAAGTCTTCAAAATATTCCAACCTATATTTATGAATATAGAAAAGTATGGGGTTAGTACAAAGCAATATACTAAGTAGGAGATATGCAAAAACATGCAAAAATGGACATTTTAGTAAGATAACATTTCATGCCAAATAGCTAAAACATTCATAAATATAGAAGAAAAACATTATAAGGAACATCATTTAACACTTAGAAAAGGATTTCCATAATTTTAGCAAAAGAGAACACCTTAATATAAACTACTCTAAAATTACAGTGAAATAGTATAACCTTAAAGTGAACTATTTGACTCCAAAGTAGTGAATCTCTCAAGGTATTGACAATGAGGGAGTGAATCATGTCCTTAGGAATTTCCCTTACTAAGTTTATCCTAAGACTCACTAAGGTAAGGCATGAAGGAAGTACGCATATGCCTTATTCAATACACACCAAAGTGATCCTCAAGAATACCTCCGTTTAGGCATACTCACCTCGCGAGAACAAGGCCCCACTTAATGACAAATATAAGAGCACCCAAATAACACACCAAGACTTCCCTTTCAGAATGCCTACTTAGTACAATGAGTAGATAGAGTCCCATTCCACCACACACCCTAAGTAGTACACTCTTTTAGAATGTTTGGCGCCAAGACTTCCCTTTTGGAAGGTCCTACTTAGTGCAATGGATAGATGGCATCCCATACCACCACCTAACCTAAGTACTATGTTCTTTAAGAATACATAGTTCATTCAATTCATATAAGACTCACTAAGAGTCCCATTTCGGAATGCCTACCTAGTGCAATAGATAAATAATGTCTCATTCAACTACCTACCCTAAGTAGTACACTACTTTAAAAGACTTAACATTTTCATTACTTTTGTGAGAAATATATTAACCGACATAGACCATGAGAGATAGACATGGAATCTCGATATTAACCCCTATCGGATGAGGGATCCTCACTTGCCTATAGTAAGGTCATTCTTTTTGCTTTTATATGGCTTTCCCAACAGTTACACCTATGTGGGAACATAGTCAAGGGATAAGGAGATTGATACTACGTAACTCATTCTCTACTAATGAGGATTACTCATCTTAAGAGGTATATTGGAATACAACATCTCAACTCACAAAGTGTAACCACCCCTTCTTCGTATCCTTCAGTGCTAAGCATAATTCCCCACGGATTCTCAACATTTTATAATATAGGTTAAGGATAAATAGTGAATACCACATCTAAACTCACAAAGGTTATTCATCCTCCGACCTATTTTAGAAAGCTCTTAGGATATAGTGAGGTTGCTACTAAACACTTCACCTCAACTCATGAAGAATGTCCCTCTCAAAACTCCTCTATTTACTACTTACCTTCATTTATTCATTTAGGTGTATGTGTACATGTGAGCACATCTTGCATATAAACATCATTTCATTTATATTAACATCCAGACATGCTTTAGGCATTCATTCATCAAATCACAGAATTTACATACTTCACTTACTCATATACTTCATTTAGGCATAATCTAACAAACATGCAAATTCAAGCTTCATAATACCCAACACAAGAACCATCTTCATTATAAATTCATTTCACTTATTAATCCATCAAAGAAAGTCATAATACATACTAATTATAATCAATTTCATCAAGTAAACACCACCACCAAGAAGGTAGACCATAACACTCAAGAGCATTTCATAATTAAAGCTTAAAAAACATAACCAACTTACCCTTTAATCCTAGCTTCCATCACTTATAGAATTTTTACTCAATAATTCCTCATCAGTTAGCCCTTAGGGAAGTATATAACATCAATAACAACATAAGTAAAGCAAAGCTCAAAGGCTACAAAACTAAGCTCATTTAACCCATTTCTTAAGACAACATTTGATGAAAAGCGTTAACGTGTTTTCATTGAAGTTTTGACCTTAAATTTATCAACTAACATTAGAAACATAATTATTAAGTCATTCCAAACGTTTTCATGCAAGACCCATATTTTGAGTTGAAGATAGAAGAACTAGGGTTGAAAATCCTTTTTGAAAATCCATTAGAAGGGACTCCTTGAATGGAAGAGATTTCAAGGATTGATAACATACCTTAGATAATAGAAACCCCAATTATTTTGATGAATAACTTGTCCACCAACATACCTTCTAGCTCTTCTTGACTTCTAGCTTCCAAAGAGACTTTAGAGAGAGTTCTAAGGGAGAGGGGTTTTGGGTTTTAGGAAATGGAGTCCAAAATTAGGTCTTAGAGTGGAAACACATTAATATAACTAATAAACCATAAAATAAAATTCCTAGGTTAATAAAATACTTGGGGTGAATTAACCAAACATCCCAAGACTTGGCAGAAAATTACAGCTTTTTGATAGGATTCAATCGACGGATGCAAACCAACGGACTGTCTGTCCATCAGCGTCCGTTAGTGGGTCTTGTGGTTTGATAATTAGATACATTTGGAGCATTTACAAGCTACCTTGAAGGTCCAATAGATGGACCAAGACGACGAGCGGTAGGTTGACCTACTGCAGTCGTTTGGTGTCTTTGGTAGACACTGCCTAGGCAATTTTATCCAAGTCTTGGGCCATTCTATAGGGCCCGTTGTGGGTCCTAGAAGGGGTTGTATCCAGATGTTAAACCCCTAAATATGGTCATCTAGATCTTAGGAACATCCCACGCCAATTTCAAACAAAACGAACACGTAAAACTCACTCAAACAGACCAAGATATACAAATACTTTCTAAGGTGCACCTTCCGAACGTCATGGACTTTGTTGGTCGTTCGACCTCTAAACTTAAAAAAACTTCACATAATGCTTAAGAACATCAATGTAACTCATTTTAACTTAAAATTCGCTCAAGAAACATTCACGAAGCTCGAGTTCACCTTAGTTCGTTTTAGGGCATTACATTCTCCACCACATTTAATAACACTCATCCTCGAATGAGACTAATAGATCAAGACCATGAAGGACTTCATTATAAATACATAACAAATTTTAATCAAGATCAAAACACTCAAAATTTAAAAATAAACTAGCAAGAAGCACCATTTCACATTTTCACACACAAGCACCATTTAACCTTCTTTTATAGAGGAACTACCTTCTCCAACATTAAACATGCTCATATACAAAATTCTTGCACACATTGAAACTTCAATCAAAGACAAAATAATTTCTTTAAAAATTCACAAAACTTACAGTGAACATCACTATAAAACTGCCAAACATGCAAATTTCTTTCAAAAAATTCATTCTTCGAGAAATTCTTCAAGATGGAATGATCATATGAAGTATAAAACTATATAAACTCATTTGATAATATAAAAAAACAATCACAAGGAGACATGACTTACCGGGACTATCAACTTCGGATTAGTACTCCTTCCTAGCTCCCCTCCCCCCAGAGGTGTCTCTTCTTTGGAGCATTGGGATCTAGACCACCTTCAAGAGATTGTTTGACATTCTTCCCTCTTTCTTAGATGTTAGGGAAGTCCCTCATTTTGTGACCCTTATTACCACATGCAAAATAACCATCCTTTTTGGCAAGACACCTACCCAAATGTTGCTTTCAACAAGTAGTGCACCTAGTCCTCTCAAAAGTGTGGCCACCACCTTGGGAGTGTTGGTTTGGAGACATATCCTTGTTTCCTATGGAAGAATCTTGGTGGTAGAACCTCCTCTTAGGTTTTTTATGGTTAAAATAATCCGACCAAGCCCTCTTAGCTTCTTTCCTTATCTCCCTAATTCTGGACTCCTCAATTTATTATACATACACAATGAGGCTAGAAATATCCATGTCATTAAGATACATTGTCGTACGACACTCTTTCTCCACCAATATAGACACTCCCATCACATATTTGTTCATCCTTGCCCTAGGGTTGGCTACCATGGTTGGGGAATACTAGAGAGTTGGGTGAATTTGAGAGAGTACTCTTACATACTCATTCCCCCCTGGCGAAGGTTCATAAATTAAACCATTTTCTTCTCCCTAATTCTAAGGGAAAGAACGTATCTAGGAAAAGCTCATTGAATTCCTTCAAATCAACCGGTCCTCTTTCCAAGGGTCTCTCAATCCTTGGTAAAGGTTCATAAATTAAACCATCTTCTTCTCCCACCAATATAGGGGAAAGAACCTATCTATGATAGCATCTTTTAATTCTTCCCAATCATCCGGTCCTCTTTATAAGGGTCTCTCAACCCTCCATTTCTCAAACCACACTTGAGCCACATCTTTGAGTTGGTAAGCGGCGAACTACACTTTCTCACTAGGGGTCACACCTGTTGTATCTACCAGTTTTAAATCTAATCTATGAAATCTCTTGGATCTTCATCAACCTTAGTGCCATGAAAATTTGAGGCTTTGTACCCATGAAATCCCGAATCCTAGAAGCGGGAGTACTAGCATTAGGTTGGGGTCTAACTCCTTGATTATCTTTGGAAACAAAGTGATTATTTGTCACATCCTGAAACCACACCCTAGAAGTAAGGGGAAAACTCGGATTGCAACCGGTGTACTTGGCCTCTCGGAGGTCTTGTACAAGCCCTTACATAACATTCATCACATAAACATAGTGAAAAGTAGTGGGGAATTAAAACATTTCACAAAACATATCACAGTCTTTAAAATTCTCTTTCATATAAAGAAATAGAAAGTACTAAGTCTCAGTCTTATTATCTTAATACACAAGAATACTTGGGACACGACCCATACAAAATACGAATATAGAATTACATAGTGTATTACAATACTTCATATGGAAAAAACATAAAATACATATACGCTCTCGAGTCAAATGAGGACATACTTCAACTTCTCTTGAACGATTCTAGCGTCCAAGTATTCCTTCCAAAAATATACTCACCTACCAAAAACTATATAGATAGATAAAAGTGTGGAGTTAGTACAACCACATGTACTAAGTATGACATAACGCATAAAAATCATGAAAATAGACTTTTATTTTAAATAAGCATCTTTTATTTTAGTAATCATATTACAATCATAAGAACAACATTTAACACTTTAGGATCATATAGGAAAACCTATAAACAACAAATCATAATATTTGATTCACTTAACAGTGAGGTATATTCACTGTACACTGACATAATTCATTGTTATAGTGAATTGCTTATTCCTTCTGCCTAATACTTTATAACATGTAGTCTTCTCACTAAAAGCTATCCTAAGACCCACTTAACCAACACAAAGAGAGACCGCCCATACAACCTCCCTTAGAATACCTAAATGACCCTCAAGAACACCTATAATAAGACACCTACACCATTACAAGACATCAAAATCATCAATGTAAATTTCTTATGCCAAAGGTGACTCTAATTCTCACTTGAGTGAGCTGTGAAGAGACCGCCCATACAATCCCTTGTACACAAACTCAAGAGATTCTATAGACTACCTAGGATAGAATCATTCTCACTAAGAGTATCAACATATAGATAATATGACATTCTTCTTCCAAAGTCTATCAAAAGACTTACTTAAGTAAATCAAGAAGATAATGTCCATGATTGACCTCTTCAAGATTACCTAAGAAATCCTTAAGACTACCTGAGGCTTAGACCATGTCCACAAAATCAACAAACTTTTCTTACTAAAGTCATCCTAATGACTTCCAACTATGAGACATGAAGAGATCATCTCCTATGACCTCTTCACACTTTAGATAAGGAATCCTTAAGTAACTTTAGATTAGGAATTTATTCATTTACATACTTATTAACATAAGTAATTAGTCCATTAGTTTATTAAGAGACACATACATCACATAAAGGACATTTAAGTTATGGTCTTAGACAAGGCCTAGGAACTCCAAGTAACACCTTTAAAGCCTATTGTGCAATGTCTAGATAGAGTCCTATACCACTACCTTAAACTCATAAACTTCTCCAATGCTAATAGGTGTTCCATACGATCAGAATAGGCAATAACCGATATAGACCATGATAGCAAGACATGAAATCCGGAGTCTATCCTACTAGGATGAGGTTGTTCTACTTGCCAAGGGTAGAACTTAGACACATCCGATGTAGTCACATGGTTAAGGAATATGAATGTCACGACCCAAATTCTGGAATCCAAATCGCGATCGGCGTTGTTAACCTCTCAGAGGTCGCAGACAAGCCTCTTCTTAGCTTTCATCACAATCATATAGTTAAATTTGCGGAAAATGTAAAATTTTAAAAAACTAGTGACGTATAAATAGACTTAATATGATTAATATATACAATAATATTCTAATGATTTCAAATTAAATAACCATCTACAATCGATTAAGAAATTCAATGAAGAAATCAATATATCTTAATAGTTTGCCAAATGACCTTAATACAAAGCTTTGAATAAAAGTCTGAAATTAAACTCTAGGGAAAACATCCACTAGCTATGTCTAAAGTACTAATCTAGTAATATAGGTGTAGCATCCTGGAACTCAAGAGGACCTACCAAAGTCTGGAGATCACTAATCCAAACCGCTTCAATGAGTCTTCAATCTGCTATCTGAACTGCGCCTATAAGATAGTAATAGTATAGGGTTTTTACACACTTGTACTAAGTATGGGTGTATGTACACATACACATAAGGGCTATGTATGATCAAGGAAATCTCTTCCTATAACAACATGCCATTTCTGGAAAGTGACATCACTAGACTTTGCTAATTCGTCATTTGTGAATTATGGTATGAATATGACATATTTTAATTCATTCAAAGCACAAAAATCATTTTCTATATGAATACAAGACCTAGAATCATGAACATAATTTTAGAACAACTCGAGCGAAAATTTTGAAATTTAATACTCCCTAACTTGAGAGCTCCCTTTTTGATACTTGGTTTTTTTCCAGTCTTTTTTCTTCTGCTTGTTGTGTAGTTCAATGATCTCCATTGATCCTATGTTTTACTTACAAGTGCAATGATTCATTGTAGTCCCATACCTACAATGAATCAAGTAAGTAATACAAAGGACTCAAGGAATGATTTGGCTACCCTTATTACGAGTTATTCTTTCCATTCTCGATAAGTTGGGCATCAACTCTTTATAAGCCAATTTGTATTGGCTAGGCCACTTATTTCATCATTTTCATATTAGGGAGATGATGGGGCATTGATTATCAATTACATTTTACTCCCCTTTGATATCACAATATAAGAAGTCATTATATGCCATTTTTTCAATTATGTTAAAATAACATTATGGCTATGCCCATTATTTGCTGAAAAATTCATTCTTATCAAATGCTGATGAATGTTATTCTTAAGCTCTTGCTTCCTTATCTCACTTTGAATTTACATTATTTCTTCTTTCTTTCTTACTTTCTTAAAAAAATCGCTAGCATTACGATAATGCGAGCTAACATGAAATCTAATGTCTGCCCCACACCGAAAAAGGGTGATTCACTAATAAAAGTGAATATAGATCATGTGTGTCTGCCTCACACCGAAAATGTGAGACCAAGTCCAATGTTCTCGCCACACCGAAAAAAGATGGTTCACGACTAAAGTGAACCTAATACTTTCTTTGAGCATTTAACCACCATAGACCGTGTGAGCTAAACATGAAATCTGGTGACTTCCCCACATCGAAAAGAGGTGGAATCACTGGCCAAAGTGAAACCACATCATACCTAGCTCGCTTAGGTGGAATCCATTCACTAGTTCCTATGCTTGCAACATAGTTTGAAGACTAGGAGAAATAAGGAAACTACTTATCCACCTTGGTATTACCCTCATCTCATGAGACTTACATGTGCTGGTCCAAGCTCATTGCTAGTCTATCAGTGCTTTGCTCAACTTCTTTTTCTTTACATCTTTTAGAGTTGACTCAAACACTATGAAAGCTTGCTTATAGTTAAGAGGTTTACTTAAATCTTTGGATAACCGGTCGTCCTTTTATTTACATGATTAAATGTGAAATTTAACCTAACATTATCATCTTGGTGTCAATGAGACTTGCCTCACGATTATTAACACCATCTTGTATGAGTGTCTTTAACATAGTTGTCTTAGGTGTAAGTGAGAGTTGTCTCACTTCATTTAACACCCCATTCGGGTCACTCTCATAATTTTAAGACTTTTAATTATGTTATTACTCACCTTAACTCGTTTCATGTCTTTTGGTTGCTTTATACCATTCTTTGTAAACATTAAGAACTTTGTTCAATGTAGTTACTATAATCATATTCATTTGAAAAGGTTATGTTGGGACTTGTCCCAATGATTGGCATACCCTTGGTTATGAGTTTAAAGTTACATTGGTCATGCTTAATTTGGTTTACATTAGTCATTAGACAATCTTTACATCATACTTTGAAAGCAATATTGTAAGTAAATTTCATTAAATTGTAAGCAAGACATTGTTAGCTATTTTATTGGCATAAACCAAACTTTCACTTAAACAACTTTCATTATGTTATAACTAACCACATCAATTAATCCCATAAATGTATTGTAATGATCCCCTAAAGAGGCATAAAGTCGAATTTAACAGTAGCTAACTTCATAATCGAATTTTTACACACTTCATATTCTCGAACACAATTAAGCATTATATCATTCCTTAATTCGTGTAACTAACACTGAAATCATTCGAATCCAATCTATAGAACTCATTAGTAATTAACAAATTAAAAAACATATTAAATAAGGTATCACCACACACCAACAACATGTTCAAGATTACATCTATATACTTAAGGATTCGAAAACAAGGATAACTAGGGATATGGACATTCAACAATATCATTGGAAATAAACTCTAGTTTTGAAGTTCATGAATTCAAACGTTTGAAAAGTCTCTTGGATAAAGAATTCCATGAGATAAAATGCACACCTTATGTAGAATTAAATCAACAAAGATCACCTTGCACGAAACCTTGAAAAAAAACTTGAAATCGTTTAAGAGAAACCGAGAGAAACTTTTCTGCTTTTCTTTCGTTTATTTGCTGTTTTGCTTCGTGAGTTTCTTATTGTTTGAACTTGAGTAAAAAGTCTTAGTAACTGATCTTGACTCATTCAACTTAGCCTAGTTAAGTAAATTAATTAATTAATTACTAAAATATCCCTCCTAGATTGCCTAAAAATAGGAAAACATAACATATAGTAAAATCTGAATTTTTTCCTAATAATTTCGGCCTTGCTTTTGATTTTTTCCTTAATTATTAATTCCTAATTTAATTATTTAGGGACCTAGGGTAATTACCAAAGTACCCCTAAGTCATTGGAACCATAACTAACCCTTTTGGACAATGCTAGAAAGTACTACGTTAATTCTTGAGTTCTACTAGGTTAGTATAAGGATTTCGGTTTGACCATTTAATTTAATTAATTAAATTGCTAATTTAATTAATTAGGTGACCTAGGGTAATTGATAAAGTATTCCTAAGTCGTTAGGGCCATAACTAACCATTTTGGACCATCCTAGGTTAGGTACTAGGATGTTTCTTGAGTTAGTTATTAGGTTAGTGTCACCCGGTTAGGTCTTAGAATGTTGGGTGCACTAGTTAGTTTATTTCGGTTAGTACTAGTTTATTTAGGTAAGTTAGTTAGAGCCTAGAGTTGTTTAGGAATATCATACCCACATGTCTTGACCTCCACATGTGTGCCTGCCCCTAATCGCCCTAACCACCCTAACCGAATTCTTGCTTATGTTCTTCCACATGGGCTGCACATGGTCTGCACATGTGTTGCTGCTCATTTCTTATTGTCCCAAGGATCCTCACTATATCCTTGGGCACTGTTACTTTACACAATCATTTTGAATAATCATGTGCTATGATACCTTGGCTTGACATTTGGATTCCTCGTACCTTATTTGTGGGGTCTATGAAATGAAAAGATTATTAGCTTAGGGTCTTCATTGCAGGTACAATTTTTAAACAAGCTTGAATTGGGGGATCTCAACATCAAGGTGTATTTTAATACATAGAAATTGGCTAACACCCTTAAGCCAATATTCTCCAATATGCCCAATATTACTCAATATTGGGCATTTGTATGCCCACGTACCACCAATACCTATTCTTAAAACATAATAGACTCTTCACTGGACGAGTACATTTTCTGGAATGTTACAATGAAGGGCATACTTTGTAATCTAGTCTTCCTCTTTAACTAGAACTACTTCTCCTTACCATACTCACTCGGTTCTAGCCTTCTTTCTCATAGAGTAATTCACAAATTAGGTTCACATAAAAGGGTTCCGTAACAAATTCATAACCCAATCACATTTACCCTACCAAAGAAAGGTCCACTTGGGCTACCTCACAATAGCAACAAGAAGCTCATGATGACTTTCCTAAGGATTAATTTGATGTCGTTCCATCCAATTAACCTTAAGCCTATCATTCCTTTACTTTGAAGGATACCATTACAACTTACCACCTCAATAATTCTTAACCTTACAACTAAGTCAAGGTTTTCACATAAAAGACTCTCTTAATTTCATTTAAGGTCACATGCTTTTCATACATTCAATACTTATAGTTATAACACCTGAATTCAAGACATCACATATTCATAATCATATATACATCAAGAAAGGGACACAAGTCAACCAAGACAACACACCACATAATGCAAGTAATTCTAGAAGCACCTAGAAACAACCCTAACTTATTCAAGTCACCCTATATACTATTATATCATCATCAGTGTAACCAAAATAGACTCATATAGTCAATTAGGAATAACCTAGACTCAACCCTAAGACTATACGCATAAGGTCAAAGTCATAGTCTAACATGATAACCTAAGACAACATGAATAGAATAATACATATATGACTTCACATGTAGACAGATATTGTCATGCTTCCCATAATAAAACTACAAAAATAGTCATATTACTTAAAGTAGTTTCCGACAAGGCCAAGATCATAATATTGCATAAAGTAACGTCGACGAGGCCACATAAATTGCAAGTAAAGCAAATAACACCACCACCATAACTGGACCATACCAATCATAACATAGTTATAATATAAATAACATAAAAATAAAGGAAATTGGGAAGCATACCCCCACATCATCCTCAACACTTCAATCCAAAGTTAACTTACTCAATTCGATAACACAAGACCCTTATCCAACGCCATAACAAACAATTCAATATAAAAACTACAATATTTAATGAACTAGGTCAATTAAATGTAAATTCATCAATATAACACAACCTAGTTATCAATTTACTACAATCAATGAATAGCCCAGATAAAACTACATAAGAATTCATCAACATTAGATCAATATCAAATAATCCAAAACATAGTAAAAAACTAGGGTTCATCCAACTCATTGGTTCATAGGTAATTTATGTTAAAATCATTAATACAACTTCAATCTAATTCATAATACATGTTAAAAGCAATTGAAGCAAGAACCCATGGTAGAATAATGAAACTGGACAATTCAACTTTGAAAACATTAGAAAACATCTTGAGAATTGGGGCTCCTTGATGACCGAGTTTCAGGGATTAAAAGTCATACCTTGATGAAGATAATTCTTCACTTTGAATAGGAAAGTCCACTTAATTCTTCACTTTAAGCCCTTCTTTAACTTTGGACTTCAATGGAGTCTTTGGGAGTTCTTAAAGGATTTTGGGTTTTGCTTTGGAAGAATGAAATATTCTAACTTTTAAACACTTATATACATTTTTAAAATACCCAAAAGATCATTAATAACCCTCCAATACCCTTATTTGGAAATGAGGTGAAATTCCCATTTCACCCCTCACTTAACAATGAAGCTGCACAAAACATAGCTTCACAGACGGAAGGTGGCCTACGGATCGTCCCTTGACCAACGGACCGTCATGCTGGTCCGAGGTCTGGGACTGAGACTTGTCGTTTGTCCCCCCTTCTCCCAGGATAATTCCCAAACGATGAGACCCAACCAACGGGGCATCGATTGACCCACTGGGCGTCGACTGACTCCATGGATTGGGCTGTCTTGGGCAGCCTTGACATCCAGTTTGGGTCCTTCCTCAAGGACCCTTGGTTGGTTCTTGGGGATGTTTTCCCAAACGTTTCCAACCCAAACATGACCATCTGTGAGTTTATCACCTCTCAAATAAATTTAATCCAAAACGAACACGTAAAACTCGACGAAACATGCTTAGTCACCCAAGGTCATTTCAAGGCACATCTTTCAAACGTCATTATCGTTCTTGGACGTTTGACCTCCAAACTTCACGAAACTTGATGTACTTCTTATACATGCTATAATAACTCATTTATAGAACAT
This sequence comes from Solanum peruvianum, assembly GCA_027705065.1. Taxonomy (NCBI): domain Eukaryota; kingdom Viridiplantae; phylum Streptophyta; class Magnoliopsida; order Solanales; family Solanaceae; genus Solanum; species Solanum peruvianum. The sequence goes on along the minus strand of JAKWJD010001756.1, from coordinate 22,046,856 downwards.
AAAACATCAACGTCTTGGTCGTCCCTTGATGTGTGACTTCCAATGCACCTAAACCCTTAGACACTGCCTCAATACTATATAAAATACCTATTTAGGACTTTATATCATTAATACAAACATGTTAGGATCTATTTCACCTAAGTCATTTTCGGGGTCTTACAATATCCCACACTTGGACAACATTCGTACTCGAAGACACTTTCCACTCTCCGAACACTTCCAAGAATAGAGATCTAACTAGCAACTAATAACCATACCATACAACACATAACCTAGAAGACAACATTAACTTCACCTATTCAAGATATTCAAAACCTAAAAAGGAAATAGAAAACAATTCTATAACTCATTATGCTACAAAACTCACATTCTTCATTCCAAATAGTAAAAACTCAATTTATATTCAACATCATACTTATATACATCAGTTCTAACCACATTAAACAATTTTAAGCTAAAGTGTCAATTAGTCAAATTTTGGAAATTTTAACAATGTACAGTTTTCCAATGCTACAGTGATTTTACAAATTTTTCAAAAATACGACTTTTAGGAAATTCATGATATAAAGATGCTAATATGAAAAGTAACATCATATAAACACGTCTTACAACATAATCATGGCTTCATAAAACACACAATGCAGGAAGTTAATGAAATTCAATTTCAATCGAACTCCTAAAAAAATGCACATACAACAACTTCTAGAACTTTCTATCCCATCTTCTAACCATACTCCCCCACTTAGAAGGAACTCATATTAAAAAAAAAAAGAAAAATAACTTACCAACATCATCATCACACTCATCCGGATTCTCCCCTTTAGACCGCAGTGCATAGAAACGCCTCTTTGTTGGAGCATCATCCTTTAGAACACTAGGAGGAACTCGCTTACCCTATCTTCCCCTAGAATCAATCATAGGACAATATCTCACCTTGTTTCCTTCCTTACCACAACCAAAGAAACTCCTGGTACCCAATAGACAATCACCATAATGTTTCTTGCGAGTTTTGGCACAAGTAGAAGAGACCTTTTGAGAACCACCTCCTTTCTCCAATTTCACCTTAGCACTCTTAGGTTCTTCTTGAGTTGGAGCCCTCTTATAAAACCTAGTTTGCTCTTGATCACTAGCACCACTCCTTTTCAAACATCTATCCATCCTCGTAAATTTAGACACTTGAATTGGTTATGCATACACCATGAGTCTAGATAGGGTCATATCATCATGTAGCATAGCGGTACGACATTCTTCCGTCACAAAACAACTCATTTCATCTATTTAATTAGACATAAGAGAATGGGAATACCTAGACAATGTTGAGAATTTCAAAGAGTACTCCTCAACACTCATATTGCCTTGTTTGATACTGATAAAATCCTCCACTTTTTTCTCCCGGGGAAAGTACTTACAAAGAAAAGCTTCCTTGCATTCCTCCTACTCAATAGGACCCAATTCTCCTTGCCTATTTTCCTTCCATTGAGTGTACCATATTTGAGAAACATCCCTCAGTTGGTACGAAGACAACTCCTGCTAATCCGTGGTCTGGGACTGAGAGTTATCATTGGTCCCTCCTTCCATCAAGCTAAGTCCCAAACGAAAAGACCTAATCAACGGGGCGTCGACTGCCTCCGTGGTTTGGGATGTTTTAGAAAGCCTTGACACTATGTTTGGGTCCTTCTTCAAGGACCCTTAGTTGGTCCTTAAGGATGTTTTCCCGGACGTTTCCAAGCTAAACATTACAATATATGAGTTTATCACCTCTCACATAAATTTTATCCAAAATGAACACGTAAAACTCGATGAAACATGTTTAGACACCCAAGGTCATTTCAAGGAACATCTTTCGAAGGTCATGGACGTTCTTGGAAGTTTGACCTCCAAACTTTATGAAACTTAACACACGGCATATACATACTATAATAACTTATTGATAGACCTTAAAGCCTCATGAATTACATATAACCACATATGATGCACATAGGTGACTTAGTCATCCATTCACGTTTAACTTCCAATACCTCAATACCATATAATAGATGTTTTTAGGAACTTAGAACATTGGGTTCATACATTATTGATGATATGAGCTTGAGACGTCATGAGTTGGGTCAAGTTCATTGGGGAAGCCCTCAATTCTGCATTAGTCATATCTCCTTCAACAGAAGGAGCTTGAGGCATAGTAGGCACTTGGTGCACTTGAGGCTGTTGATATTTTGGAGGAGCTTGATGTTCTTGATGGGAAAGCTCCTCATTTTTCCTCAAGGTCAACAATAGGAATTTGCTCAACACGAGGAGGGATCCTCTCATTAGCTACACCTCCTTCCTCTTTTCTAGTAGTTGATCTCCTCGTATTCATGCCCTATAAACACAACAAAAGGTTGAGAAAAGAGACCTTATATTACTCAATTCTAAGGCACGACATTAGAATAAAGAAGAAAGTGAAACTTCTATCATCCTATAGCCTCTTGTGCATGGATGTGTCGTGACTTACACCAATGACCAAGATACTACTAGACGTGGCTTGTGAAATTTTTAGACCCGAAACTATTTCCCATAATCTTATGCTCTGATACCAAGTCTATCACGACCCGAAAGTACCCCATAGAAGTTAGAAATAACCCTTAGGTCATGATCGGGCGCACTTGACCCTTTGAGGTCTTGTACATGCCCTTTAACTATCGTTTATTACATACGACATGAAAAGTAGTGAAGAATTACAAACCTCTCACAAATAAATTAATAAAACGAAATATTTCATTAATACATAAGAATCTCATCATTACAAGAAAACTTAAGACACGACATAATATCTTAGGGACACGACCCTTTATATTGAATGAAAATACATAATAAGTCTTAATAATAGAACTAGGAAATATAGATTATGTCCTCGAATATATAAGGACATACCAAATCTTGAGAGAGTAGATTTAACAAGCTTCACCTTCAAGTCTTAAAAAGCTCCCAACCTGTACTTATAGAGTATAGAAAAGTATGGGTTTAGGAAAAAACAATGCACTAAGTATGACATATGCAAAAACATGCAAAAAGGGACATTTTAGTAAAATAACCTTTCATGCAAAATAGATAAAACATTTATAAATTTGGAAGCAAAACATCATAAGGAACATCATTTAACACTTAGAGAAGGATTTTCATAGATTTAGAAAAAGAGAGCACCTTACAGTAAACTACTCAGAAATTATATGAACTAGTTAACTACAGTGAACTATTTGACTCCAAAGTAGTTAATTTCGAAGGTATTTCCAATGAGGAAGTGACTCATTTCTGTCGGAGTTTTCCTTATTAAGGTTATCCTAAGACTTACTAGGGTAAGACATGAAGGAAGTACACATATGCCTCCTTCAATACACACCAAAGCAATTATAAAGACTACCTCCTTTTTGGCATTCATAATCCAACCTATCTTAGAAAGCTCATTAGGAATAGTGAGGTTTCTACTAAACACTTCAACTCAACTCACGAAACTGTTCACCCCAAAAATCCCCTTTAGGACTTAACCTAGCTTCATTCATTCATTCAAGTGTGAGTGTGTGTGTACATGTGAGAACATCTTGCATATAAGATCATTTAATATATATTGAAATATATACATGTTTTATACTTTCATTCATCAAATCACACACTTCACAGGATTTACATAATCATATACTTCATGTAGGCATAATCTAAGTCCATGCAATTCAAGCTTCAAAATACACAAGACAATAACAATTTTCGCTATCACTTCATATCACATATTAAGCCATAGAAGACATACTCATAATACATACTACATTTAATCAATTTCGTCAAGTAAAAACTGCCACCAAGAAGGTGGACCATATCACTCAAGAGCATTTCATAATTAAAGCTTAAAAAACAGAACCAACTTACCCTTTAATCCTAGCTTCCATCACCTATAGCATTTTTACTCAATAGTTCATCATAAATTTGCCCTTGGGCCAGTATCTTAAAATCAATTACAACATAAGTAAAGCAAAGATCAATGACTACAAAATAAAGCTCCTTTAAACTAATTCATAAGCCAACATTTGATAAAAAGATTTAACATATTTTCATTTAAGTTTTGACCTTAAAATCATCAACTAACATTAGAAACATAAATATTAAGTCATTAGAAACGTTTTCATATAATATCCATATTTAGAGTTGAAAATAGATTAAATTAGGGTTGAAAACCCTTATTTAAAATCCATCAGAATACCTTAGATAAGATAAACCCCAATGATTTTTATGAAGAACTTGGCCACCAAGAGATCTCCTAGCTCTTATTGATTTCTAGCTTCTAAAGAGACTTGAAAGATAGTTCTAAGGGAGAGGAATTTTGGGTTTTAGGAAATGCAGTCTAAAATTATGTCTTCGGGTTTGAAACACTTAAATATATCAAATAAACTTTTAAAAAACTTCCTAGGTTCATAAAAGACTTGGGGTGAATTTACCAAACACCACAAGACTTGGCAGAAAATTGCAGCTTTTTCACAGGCTTCAATTGACGGTTGCAAACCAACGGACAGTCTGTCTATCAACGGTCTGTTGGTGGGTATCATGGTTTAATAATTATATACATTTGGAGCCTGGAAAAACTACCTTGCAGGTCCAATCTATGGACCAAGATGACGGGCCGTAGGTTGACCTATTGGCCGCCGTTTGGTCTTATTGGATGACACTGCCTAGGCAGGTTTTGGTCCAAGTCTTGGGACCTTCTCTAGGGCCCTTGTGGGTCCTAGGTTGGGTCATATACGGACATTAATTCCCTAAACGTGGTCATCTAGGTCTTAGGAACATCTTAAGCCAATTTCAAACAAAACGAACACGTAAAACTCACTCAAACACTTCAAGACACAAACATTTTGCAAGGCAAACCTTCTGAACGTCATGGACGTTATTGGTCGTTCGACCTATAAACTTCACACACTGCCTAAAACATCATTGTAACTTATTTTAACTTAAAATTTCCTCAATAAACATTCACGAAGCTCTAGTTTACCCTAGTTCGTTGCAGGGCATTACATATACGACCTCTAGGAATAGAATTTCTTCTTTTCCACTCTTAAAAAGGATCATTAGGAAAATTGAATTTGACAATTCTAATTCTAGAATCAATGGAAGCAAAATAATCATGAAACAAATCCATCCCCAAAATGACATCAAAATCAACCATATCAAGTTCAATTAATTCAATATGAGTAACTCTATTAGGAAATTTTATATGACTTGTAACCATTGAATCACCCACCGGGGTAGTTACCATAAACAATTCATTTAGGACATCGGGCAAAATATCAAAATATGTAGCTACCAAAGGCTTAACAAAGGATAATATAGCACCCGGGTCAAGTAAAGCATAAGGAATAAAAAAGGATAATATAGCACCTGGGTCAAGTAAAGCATAAAAACATCAATAGAGAAAACCTGTAATATACCGGTTACCACAGCGGGAGAACTTTCTTGTTCGCCCCTAGAGGGAAGTGCATAAAAGTGATTCTTTATTGGAGCATCAACATTAGAACCACTATCTTGTGCTTGGCCACTAGTCTTGTCTTTCCCCTTAATATTAGTGAAATCTCTAACCTTGTTTCCATTCTTTCCACATCAAAAGCAATTGTCCGTCCCAACAAGGCACTCACCATAATGTTTCTACCACACTTTCAAAGAGTTGGCTTCTTTCTTGGTGAACTAGTACCTCTTCCCTTTTGAGACTTAGGGCTAGACACACTATTTTCCTGATCCATGGGAAATTTGGAAGGAACATGATTGGAGAACCTCTTTTTGAATCTAGGATTATCTTGAATTTCCAACCTTTTCTTCAAAGAACAACTTTCAAAAGTCTTGACCCTCTTTGCCTCCTTATTATTCCTCCTTAGCGTACTTTGTTCCTCTTGGTTAGCGTGAACCGCTAGACGAGAGATATTTATATTATCATGAAGCATAGCTGAACGAAATTCTTCCACCAAGTCATTGGACACTCCCATAAGAAAATGACTCATCTCATCCCTTAGGTTGGGAACCAAGGATGGAGGATACTTGGACAACTTAGTAAACTTCAAAGAGAAGTCAAGTACACTAATACCTCCATGACGAAGGTTGATGAATTCTTCCACCTTAGCTTCCACCATATCTCTAGGAAATAACCTAGCAAGGAAAGTCTTCTTGAAGATCTCCCAAGTCATCAGACACCCTCTTAGCACCCTATTGTCTCTCCATTGTGTGTACCAAACTTGGGACACATCTTTGAGTTGACAAGCCACCAACTCGGCCTTCTCAATTGGATTCACACTTGTCACATCCGGGAATACCCCTTAAACGTAACCAGCGCCGTCGTTCTCTTTGAGGACTAAGACTAGCCCCTTAGCTTACATAATTACATTCATAGGTCAAAATTAGCGGAAATTTAAAACTTTTTACTACTTCTACAGTGAGGTTGACAATATATATATATATATATATATATATATATATATATATATATATATATATATATATATATATTATATATATATATATATATATTCTTCAACTTTTATTGCACATAGATATGTAGAATATAACATAGTCTCAAAAGTATGTCTCAACTCATAACCATCTAACAAGAGTATACAATTTGGGCCTAGCCCATACATCAATGAAACAAGACCACATATATGTCATACAATGTTTAACATCCAAATGAAAATCAAACAACATAAGAGTCATAATAATAAAGCATCATCATAGGCTTGATAGTGGCATTGCCCTCGGAAAGGGAGAACCTACCCAACATTGATGATAAAAAAATCCATGTCTTCTTCCAAGTCTTCTTCAAAAACCCTTCAACGACCGAACCCTAAAATGTTGGGGAAAAGGAATAAATGAGGTTGGTACACCACGTGTACTAAGTATGAGACCATATGCACACATATCATGAAAACATGCTAGAAAGGGACATTTCATTAAGTATGAAATTAACTTTGAAAACCTTTATGCACATTCAACAAGACCATTACAATCAATTAGACACATTCATCAAGTCATAGGCATGTTCATCAAAAGACCAACAACATCAAATCTAGTCAAGTCAACGTGCATATCATATAAATTAATAAATAGTCAACTAACTCCATCATCAAGTCATAATAACCACAATTATGATTAAGAGTTCATTATAACAAAACCAAAGCAAGACAATTACCTACAATCCTTATCAAGTCAACAACTGCAATGACCAAACAAAGCCCCATAACCTTACTCAATCGAATAACCAAAGAAAAATAATGACCATGATCCCACATAACATAGCATGGATTTTAAGTGTACATATCATCATACTTTAACAATGTAGGCCAACACATATTCATCGGTGAAACTAATCAAGAATATCATCAACAATGTGCAAGTTCATAATATACATACAATGTATCATTATAAGTATATACATAAATAATAACAACGTCCTAAAGTTCCCTTCAAGATAAACTAGCGCAGGCCATAGGTAGAGCCCCATGGCCCTACCTAAGATAATTCAACCTCTCAAGTCACCCTAGTTGATTTGTACTTCATTACTTCATTTTAGTTTTGCGAACACTTTCCTTAATTGAAATAGACCTCAATATCTAAGAGTGGAATCCGGTGTTTTAAACCTTACACGGAAGGAAAATGGTCTACCAGCCAAAATAAAACAAAATACAAACGTAGCTTTCTAGGTGGATCCACCTGCTAGTCTTCCTATGGGGACAACATAGTTCAATAACTAATATATAGGTACAAACCCTCTATATAACACTTGGAAATAGGGGCCTCATCTTATGGGAATCCAATAGATGAGTATCCCTCATAGGGGAGTCAACACCTCATGTGGAACTATAAGGTGAATGTTCCTCTATGGGAAGTCATAACCTCTTATTGTCAAGTCCACTCGCTTCTTAGATAAGTCCGTTTTAAAATGTCTTTAATGTCTTTATCAATCATCATCACTTAATGTAGGTCATACGGATGACCCTCGATTAAGCATCATCAACATCATATCTCAATAAAAATTGCATGAGTATAGTCCTTTCATTATAATTCATATAGCACATTTACGTATCACTTAATAATAAGGTACACTGGTAAATCATTCACCATCCTTATAACATTTACATTTTATCCAAAACCTCACAAAGCACAGTAAAGACATTTCAATTTAACATTATACAAACCCTATAAATCCTAATAGAAGGGATACTCCAATACAACATCATGACTTAATCACAATTAACCACAATTGAAATAAATAATAGGGATCACAAGACTTACCAAGTCTCCTTCATAATTAATCATCAAGGTCTTACCATCAACCCTTAATTCAACCCAATTAGGGTATAATACCATCACTCATCAATAAGAAACTTGATAACAAAGTCAAATGAATCATTATATCATTATTCATCACTAGATCATAGCTTAAAATAAGATACTTAGGTTAATTCACACCATACTTCATATTCTAGATCAAATTCTCAATAACATCATGATAGGACTATAATTCATCCTAATTCAGTCATGATTGATAGAACAACATCTTAGGATAGTAGTTAAACCAATAAGCAATTCAATTGAACAAACATTACTCAATTATCATCAAGATCACAACCTAGGTTTAGGGGGAATAGGTCATCTTCTATAAACTAGACCAATTCATTAAGAAATCTATTCATGATATCCAAAAATATCATAAACAAATCAATTCACAACATCAACACTTGAAAGCCAACTTTTGAAATCAATTTGATGGAACCCTTTGAGGAAAGATGTCACAAAGTGTAAATATATCTCATACCTTACTAATTGATTAAGATTTATAGAGAAAATTTACCCTTTGCAGCCCTTGAACCCACCTCTAGCTTGGTCTTTAATGGGGTTTCTTTGGGAGATAGAAAGAAGACAGAAGGAAGAAAGTTTTGTGTTTGTGAATTATGAGAGTTTAGGTTAGGATAATTAGGTTAGGGATTTATATAGGGGTTAAGTAACTAATTTGACCTCCTCTAACCCCTAATTAACTTCCTAACTAAGCCAACTAATTAAATTAAATAAGTTAAAACGTGCAGCAAAACACACGCCTCAAAGATGACACCACGATTAATGGATCGTGTGTCAATCGATTACCACTGCTCCCTCCGTGCTGCACATCCATCACTAAGTTCATAGAGTTGTAAAAATTACCCTTTGGACAAATTTACTAAGTGTTAATTGACGAGGAAATTGACTCCCCCATCGAGTGACACACGGATCATCGACTACAACTCGTGGTCACACTGCCTTGGGCAGTCCTTTGACCCCAAAAGCAAGGGTTCTCCTTGGGGAGTCATCCAAGAACCTTTAAACTATGAATTAACTCTAATACATTTTAGACAACTTTCCACAAATTTTAATCATTTTGTGGCTCCTAAAAGCTTGTCAAATAGGCTAAGGTACGTTAGTACCTCATTGACTACTTTTCGAATGTCATGGACGTTCTTGGATATTTTGGTTTCTACATTTCCTAAATGACTTATATTCATTAAATTGGACTTTAAAAAAGTGTTTAAACCTTATGAAATTCATGTTAGGCTCTAGAACACGTCTTTGATTTTTTAAGTGTTACATTATACCCCCCCCCCCCCCCCTTAGGAACATTCGTCCCCGAATGACACTAAAAATCTATTGAAGGAAGGAATATACTCAAGACTAGTATCCGAAGCAAAAACAATACATCATGACTTCATTTACAACATCAATCATATTATTTAAACAAGGAAATGCAAAACATTAATTACCACACATAAGGCTCAAGATCAAATTATGATAAATTTCCTTCTCACAGCAACTACATGAGCTCAACATATCATATATGAGTCAATTATGACACAACTAAACTTACTAACATGCTTCCTACCATTTCATAAAGACTCACTATATAAGAATGCACAACATGACCCAAAACGAGCCGCGAGTGGCACCCACAATTATCCTACTATGTGAGCGAACCAGCAATTCTAAACCCCAACATTTACCAATATTTCAACCATAACGAACAAAATATAATGCGGAAGACTCAAAATCTTATTAATATAACCAATAAACAAGCTTCTAAAGTTTATCAACTATTATCCCCAAAATCTGGAAGTCATCACACCAAGAACATCTATCTTCAAATTTCTAATCTAAGAGTATTTAAGAAGCTAAAATAAGTAAAAGAAATGGTCCATGTCCGAACTTCAAGACATCAAGACGTGAAGGAGAGAATCCAGTCTGAGCTAGGAACAATAGCTCACCCTGAAATCTGATATGCTGAAGACTGGCTAGAGTTGCGGACGAGTCGAAGTCGATGGCACGTTTGCTGCACTCCACAAATAACAAAGAGAAAAATACAAGTACGGGTCAGTACAAGAACACATACTCAGTAGGTATCATTGGTCAACTCAAAATAGAAAGCAATATATATCAAATAATAATATAAACTCGACTACCATACTCAACAGGTGACAACAACAAGTACCATAACCATTGGCCACAACACCCAGCACATCTATGAGGACTCAAGCCTCCACACCATACTCATTTGGGAAATGTTTTCTTTAAATTTGAGTATATTTACATAATTAAAGATTCATTCTCTTTATTCTTCTTGTGTCAGAATGTGACACTCCGATCCCCTACTACTACGTGTCGGAACGTGACACTCCGATCCCCTAATACTACGTGTCAATTCGTGAAACTCGATCCCCTAATTCTACGTGTCGGTTCGTGACACCCGATCCCCTAATTCTACATGTCGGTTCGTGACACCCGATCCCCTAATACTACGTGTTGGTTCGTGGCACCCGATCCCTTAATCTCATTACTTTAGTTCATCAAGCCTTCCTTTATGTCAAGGCATCATCATTAATAGAGAGATTTTAAGGTTTAAGATTCAACAGCCTCATCATTCTAATCCATCACAATTACATAACCACATCATGCAACCACACAATTAAGCATATAGAAGACTTTACAATACCCAATACATATCAATCGCTATTTAGAGTTTACTATGAGATAGCATAAACCATAACCTACCTCCAACGAAGAATCGGGATCAAGCAAGCTATCTTCCCAAAACCTTTGGTTTCCTATGCGTTCTTCTCTTTCTCTCGCTCGTTTCTCTCTCTTTTTCTCCAGATTCTCTTTGTTTTACCCTAATTACCATATAATTCATTATGATGAAAATACCCCATTATTTATTTCCATATTATCCTTTTTAATCCTGAACTAAATAACTTATTAACATTAACCCTCTAACTTTATAATTAAAATCATGAATAGTCCAGAACACCCCTTTTTAAAACTTTACCAGAAATTCGACCAAGGTGGAATTACGCACCCTGTGACGGTCCGTCCTGCAGGTCCTTCACAAAGTTCAGAGAGTTAATTTTTGTGGAAGGGTTTGTGACGGTCCTTCATGTCTACGACTGTCAGAATTTAAGTGTTTTGGAACGAAACCCCTCGACGGTCCGTTGCACCCATGAAGGTCCGTCGTGGGATCCGTCGACCCAGTCAGTTATTATCAGAAATAAACTATACTGCTCGAATCGACTAAATAGGTCGTTACAATAGATACCAATTTACCCATCGTTCGTCCTCGAACGATCACAAGAAGAAAACAAAGGCGAGAAAGAGTACCTATATCTGTAAAAAGGTGTGGGTATCTTTCTTGCATATCAGCCTCCTTCTCTCAAGTGGACTCTTTAACTGGCCGATTCTTCCATTGAACCTTGATGGATGCAATCTCCCTTGATCTCAACTTGCGGATTTCTCTATCTAGAATAGCAACCGGCTCTTCGTCATAAGACAAATTCTCATCAATAAGAACTGAATCCCAACGAATAATGTAGTTTCCATCCCCATGGTATCTTTTCAGTATAGACACATGAAATACCGGGTGCACTCCTGAGAGTCCTGGAGGTAATGTCAATTCATAAGCCACCTCCCCCATGTGCTTCAGCACTTCAAATGGACCAATATACCTCGGACTAAGCTTTCCTCGCTTACCAAACCGCATCACCCCTTTCAAGGGTGAAACCTTCAGCAAGATTTGTTCACCCTCCATGAAATCTAAGTCCCTAACCTTTCGATCTACATATTCCTTCTGCCTACTTTGAGCCGCTAAAAGCTTTTCTTGGATGAATTTCACTTTCTCTAATGATTCCCTAAAGAGATTGGTACCCCATGGTCTCACATCAAATGCATCAAACCAACCAATGGGAGACCTACATCTCCTCCCATATAGTGCCTCAACTGGGGCCATATCAATACTTGAGTGGTAGCTATTATTATATGAAAACTCTGCTAAAGGTAAGAAGTTATCCCAATGACCACCAAATTCTATCACACATGCACGAAGCATATCCTCCAACACCTGAATCGTTCGCTCAGACTGACCATCGGTCTGAGGGTGAAATGCAGTACTAAGATCCAAACTAGTACCTAATTCAGCAAGCAATGTTCTCCAAAACATAGAAGTAATTTGCGTACCTTTATCTGATATAATGGAAAGTGGAACTCCATGCAATCGAACAATTTCTGAGATATAGAGTTTGGCTAACTTCTCTGCATTGTAAGTCACCTTAACCGGAATGAAGTGAGCAGACTTAGTTAATCTGTCAACAATTACCCAAATAGAATCAAACTTACCCAATGTCTTTGGAAGACCAACCACGAAATCCATTGCAATTCTTTCCCACTTCCATTCAGGAATGGGCATTCTATGAAGTGTTCGTCCGGGCCTCTGGTATTCATACATTACCTGCTGACAATTCGGGCATTGGGCGACAAAATCAACAATGTCACGCTTCATTCTACTCATCAAAAATGTTGCTTTAGGTCACGATACATCTTGGTTGCACCAGGATGTATAGAATATCCTGAACTATGAGCCTCTGTAAGAATAGTGTGGATCAAATCATCAACACGGGGCACACATACCCTTCCATTAATTCTTCAAACACCTTCCTCATCAATTATTGCCTTTTTAGCCTCTCCTAGCAACACCATATCCCGAATTTGGCTCAGTTTCTCATCATCAAACTGTTTTCCCTTAATCTTGTCAAGAAAAGAAGATCTTGCCTCCACACAGGCCAAAAATCCTCCTTCCTCTAGTATTTCCAGCCTCATAAAATCGTTAGCCAAAGTCTAGACCTCTCTAGCCAATGGGCGTCTAGAAACTTGTAAGTGGGCTAGACTTCCTATGCTCCCTGTTTTTCTACTTAAAGCATCTGCCACTACATTAGCTTTTCCTGGGTGATACAATATGGTAACATCATAGTCCTTCAGTAATTCCATCCATCTCCTCTGTCTCAAATTCAAATCTTTATGAGTAAAGACATACTGTAAACTACGATGATCTGTATAGACTTCACACTTAACCCTATATAGATAATGTCTCCATTGCTTTAGTGCAAACACGACTGCGGCCAACTCCAAATCATGGGTCGGATAGTTACATTCATGCACTTTTAATTGCCTTGAAGCATAAGCAATCACATTTCTCTCTTGCATTACCACTACACCAAACCTAGAATAAGATGCATCACAATAAACAATGAAATTCTTGCCTTCCACTGGCAAGGTAAGAAGTGGTGCAGTAGTCAACAAGGTCTTGAGGTTCTGGAAGCTTTCTTCACATTCGTCCGACCATACAAATGGAACATTCTGCTTAGTCAAATTTGTCAGTTGGGATGCAACAAAAGAAAATCCCTTGACAAATCGACGGTAGTAGCTAGCTAAACCAACAAAGCTCCTTACCTCTGTAACATTGGTAGGTCTTACCCAACTCTTCACTGCTTCGATGTTAGAAGGATCCACCATCACTCCATCCTTAGAAACCACGTGCCCCAAGAAGGACACTGAATCTAGCCAAAACTCACACTTGGAAAATTTGGCATGAAGCCTTTTCTCCCTCAACACTTCCAATTCGATTCTCAAATACTCCTCATGTTCTTTCCTGCTCTTCGAGTATATCAGTATATCATCAATGAATACAATGACAAAGAGATCCAGATATGGCTTAAAAATCCCGTTCATCAGACTCATGAAAGCAGCAGGGGCGTTAGTAAGCCCAAAAGACATTAATAAGAATTCATAATGCCCATACCTGGTTCGAAAAGCAGTCTTTGGCACATCCGCTGCCCGTATTTTCAATTGATGATAACCAGATCTCAGGTTGATTTTTGAGAAGGTACAAGCACCTTGTAACTGATCGAACAAATCATCAATGCGAGGAAGAGGATACTTGTTCTTAACAGTTACCTTATTCAGTTGTCTGTAGTCTATGAACATCCGAAAACTCCCATCCTTCTTCTTTACAAATAAAACAGGAGCACCCCAAGGGGATGCACTTGGTCTAATAAAACCTTTACCTAACAACTCTTGAAGTTGGGCCTTTAACTCCCTTAACTCTGCTGGAGCCATTCTATAAGGGGGTATGGAAATGGGGCGAGTACCCGGCTCCAGATCAATACAAAAATCAATATCCCTATCCGGTGGCATACCAGGAAGGTCTACAGGAAAGACATCCAGAAACTCACGGACTATCAAAACTGACTCAATCAAAGGTACTTGGGAAGTATCATCCCTGAGATGTGCCAAGAAAGCTAAACAACCCTTACTCACCATTCTCTTAGCACAAAGAAATGAGATGATACGAACTGGGGTGGAAGTATAGTTACCCTCCCACACTAGCGGATCTGTCCCAGGCTTGGCTAATGTCACAATTTTAGCATTACAATCTAAATTTGCAAAATTCGGAGAAAGCCAAGTCATACCCAGAATTACATCGAAATCAACCATCTCTAGACTAATCAAGTCTACATGAGTATTGTTCCCTACAAAAGTCACAAGACAAGACCTATACACCTTCTCAACTATCAGAGACTCACCCACAGGAGTAGAGACACGAATGGGCATGTCAAGCAAATCACAATGTAAATCAAGACCAATAGCAAATGAGGAAGATACATATGAAAATGTGGATCCAGGATCAAATAATACAGAAGCCATGCAATCACAAACCAAAAGATTACATGTGATAACATCATCAGATGTCTCCGCTTCAGACCTCCCAGGGAAAGCATAACAATAGGCCCTATCACCTGTCTGCCCGTTGCCCCTACCATGTTGCGCTGTAGTAGCTCCAGTTTTCCCGCCACCCCGGTTGATTTGGTGACCTCCATTACCTTGGCCACCACGTCCTCTAAAATAGCGGCCTCTTCCATGACCACCTCTACCTCTGACTATTGGGGATCTGTAACTCTGTTTTGGACAATATCTCCTAATATGTCCAGTCTACCCACATCCATAACACTCTCTGGGGTCAAGCATAGGTCTCTGTGAGATCAAAATGCACATTTTTGCAAAACGTCTCCAAAAATCAAGAAACTTCAATTTTTAGTCATTTTTTTCATTATTAGTAAGAAAAATTGACCTTATTTATCAAATAGATGAGGGTAGCAGGACTTCATGCCGGCTTTGGCCTCCCATGTCGCACTCTCAACTAGGTGATTCTCCCATAAAACCATTACAAAAGCCACCTCCTTGTTTCTTAACTTCTTTACTATCATATAAAGGATTTGAGCCAGAACCTCCTTATAAGAGAGGTTATCCTTTACGCCAAAACACTTCCCTAAGGTCATGGTATATCTTTGTTGAACCCGGATGAATGGAGTAACAGGACTCGTGAGCTTCTTGAAGGATCCGGTTCCTCAAACAATCGACAGTGGGAACACACAACCTTCCTTGATACCTCAAGACACCATTATCCCCTAAGGAGAATGAATCATTAAGCTTACCACAAACATATTCTTTCAACTCCATCAGTGGTTGATCAAGGTGTTGTTTGGACTTCACCTCAACTACCAAAGTTGAGTCAGAGTTATAATGGACCTTAAAACCACCATTCAGATAATCTTCCAAACTAACACTGAATCAAGCCAACCTATGGACATCTTTCTCTAGGTTCTTCTTGGCTTTCTCTACATGTGACACACTACCCATGGTCATACGACTTAGAGCATCCACAACCACACTGGCCTTGCCAGGGTGATAGAGAATACTCATGTCGTGATCTTTCAACAATTCCAACCATCTTATTAATTGGAGATTCAACTAATTTTGAGTAAACACATATTAGAGACTATTGTGGTCTGTATACACATGAACATCAACACCATACGAGTAATCCCTTCATATATTCAAGGAAAATACTACGGCCGCTAATTCAAGATCATGTGTAGGATAGTTTCTCTCACTCACCTTAAGTTGTCTAGAAGAATAGGCTATAACTTTCCCATGTTTCATAATCACACACCCTAAACCCACAAGGGATGCATCGCAATATACAACGAAGCCCTTTGTACCCTCCGGCAAACTCAACACCGGAGCAGAAGTAAGCCTATCTTTCAAGATTTGGTAGCTTTTCTCATTTTCCTCCAACTACTCTAACTTCTTACTCTTTGGGGTCAAGGTAGTCAAGGGAGACTCTATGGACGCAAAACCATCCACAAACCTGTGATAATAACCCGCTAGACCCAAGAAACTCCTAATGTCGATTGGAGTCAATGGTATGACCAAAAAATGCCACCGACCTCAACCATAACTCACATTTACTATACTTGGAAAATAATTGGTTATCCTTAAACACTTGTAATACCACCCTTAAATGGTTCATATGATCACCCTCATTTTTTTGAATATACCAAGATGTCATCAATGAATCTAGGAAACTACGAAACACCCTATTCATGAGGTCCATAAATGTCGTCGGGGAATAAATGAAACTAAAGGACATCACTTAGAACTCATAGTGACCATATCTTGTCCAAAATGCTGTTTTTGGTGTCCCCACTTCTCATCATAAGTTGGTGATATTCTGATCTCAAGTCAACCTTACAAAAGTAGGTTGCCCTTTGGAGTTGATCAAACAAGTCGTCAATCCGAGGGAGAGGATAATTGTTCTTAATGGTTACCTTATTGAGTTGGCTATAATCAATGCACATTTAAGGGACCCATACTTCTTCTTCACAAACAATACCAGAGCACCCCATTGAGAAATTCTAGGTCGAATGAAACCCTTGTCTAGTAAGTCTTTGAGTTGAGCCTTCAACTCGTTCAATTCGGCCGGAGTCATCCGATAGGGAGGTATTAAAATGGGATTTGTATCGGGTAGAAAGCCGATACCAAATTCAATTTCCCATTCGGGAGGAATACCAGGAAGATCATTATGAAGGCGGAAATTCCCTCACTACGGGGATCGACTCTATGGGAGGAATTTTGAAGTCTAAATCATGGACTCTTACTAAATGGTATAAGCACCCTTTAGAGATCATTATACATGCTTTCAAACAAGAGATGGTAAGACCTATAGAAATAGAATTTCTCCCCTTCCAATCTTAAACGGGCTCATTTGGAATGTTAAACTTCATCCCTTCGTTCTACAATCTATAGAGGAAAAGAAAGCATGAAACCACTCCATACCCAATATGACATAAAATCAAACATATTAAGTTCTACTAGTTGAACATAAGAAACCCTATTGTGAAACATTATCAGGACGATTTCTCTACACCCTTTTTGCAACAACCGACTCATCCACTAGGGTAGACAACTGAAAAAGTTAATTTAGAATGTCGGGTAAGATATAAAGTAAAGCATATACATAAATGGAAATTACTTTCAATATACCGGTCACCATGTCGGGAGAAGTCTCTTGCTCACCCCTAAAGAGGAAAGCATAGAAGTAATTCTCCTTCCGTTCATCATCATTAGAACCACTTGCTTTCCCACTACCCTTGTCTTGACTCCTCACATTAAGAAAATCCCAATAATTATGGACACTCTTTCCAAAACCAAAGCAATTTCCCGTTCAAACTAGACATTCACAAAGATGTACATTTCCATACTTGGCATAAGTAGGCTTCTTGTTCGTTGAACTAGTAGCCCTTCCCTTCTTAGGTCTAGAGTTAGACACCATATTATCACGAGCCTTAGAGAACTTGGAAGGAATTCGATTGGACACCCTCTTCTTGAACCTAGGAGTGTCTTTAATCTATAGCCTACCCTTGGAAGAACCACCACCAAAAGATCATACCATTTTGGCATCTCTACTCTTCCTCTTAGCCCTTGCTCTTTAACTTTTTGAGCATGAAATATGAGAAGACAAATGTTCATATTGTCATGTAGCATAGCCGAATAAAATTTCTTTTGCAAGTGATTCAACACTTCTTTCACAAAGCATATCATTTCATCTATAGGGTCGCAAATCAAAGAAGGAGCATATGAATGAATTTCAAGGAGTATTTAAGAATACTCATACCTCCTTCACGAAGGTTGATGAACTCCACCACTTTAGCTTCCCTCTTCTTCCTGGGAAATAATCTAACAAGAAAAGCCTCCTTGAACACTTCCCAAGTCAACAACCTATTGTCCCTCCATTGAACATAACAAGTTTGGGCCACAACTTAGACTTGGTAAGTGGCTAACTCGGCCTTCTCACTAGTAGTCAACCCTATTGCATAGAGGATCTTGTATATTTCATCAATGAGCTAATGGGGTTCTTCTTCAACCTTGGATCTATAGAAAGTAGAGTGATTCATCCTAGTGCAATCCCATAGACGAGAGGCCATGGTATTAACTTGTTGATTTTCTCAGGGTACAACCTCCATATTAGCTTGGGTCGTCATGGATTGAGCTTGAATAGTGGCGGTTTGTGCTTGGGTAGTAATGTCTTGGGACATTTAGAAAAGAGTATCCCTTATAGCACCATCCATAATAAATGAATTGACCAGATCGTAGTTAACATTAACCTCTTCCTCAAGAAAAGGAACTTGATTACAACAGGGACAAACTCCTGCATTTTCCATCTCTTCTTCAAGTCTCCATGTCGCATTCCTTCGAGTATTCATTGCCTATAATGACAATAAAATTATTATATGAAAAAGCACATAAAGCTAACACTCTATGGGCATGATATTTGTACTTCCAAGAAAGTGAGAGTTACCTAATAATCATATAGGTTCCTATCCATAAGCGTGGCTTGCTTCACAATTATGAATAAGAATATACATAGACATAGTTGAGAGAGACATCGACTTAAATATATTCAAACTCATGCTCTGATACCAAGTTTGTCATATCTAGGAATACGCAATAGGCGTAACTGGCATCGTCGTCCTCTTTGAGGACTAATAGTAGCTTCTTATCTTACATCATTACATTTATAGGTCAAAATTAGAAGAAATTAAAAACATTCTACTATTTGTATGTTGAGGTTTACATTGACCTCTACATACATATAATAGATATATATCGAGTATACATAGACCTTTTGAATATGAGGATTACTTAGTCTTCTAATTTTATTGCACATAGATATAAAGAATATAAGATAGTATCAAAAGCATGCCTCATATCAAAACCATCTAACAAGAATATACAATTTGGGCCTAGCCCATACATCAATGAAACACGACCACATGTATACAATGTTTAATATCCAAAAGAAAAGGAAAGAACAGAAGAGTCTTAATACTAAAGAAACATCATAGGCTTGATTGTGGCATTGCCCTCGGAAAGTGAGGCTCTACCCAAATTGGATGATAAAGAATTCCAAGTATTATTCAAAGTCTTCTCGAAAAGTCCGTTAACAACCAAAACCTAAAATGTTGGGAAAAGAGAGAAATGGGGTTAGTACACCACTTGTACTATGTATGAGACCATATGCTAACATATCATAAAAATATTCTAGAAAGGGACATTTCATTAAGTATGCAATTTACTTTTAAAACCATTTTTCACATTCAACAATATCATGCGAATCAATTTCTAATGAGCCCCAACATTAGCAATCCCTTCCTCGGTCCTTCGTGTCTCTGCCCTTCAAGTATTCATTACTATAACCACAATAAAAGTTTTAGGTGAAATCACATAAAAATAAGACTCTAGAGGCATGACATAGGATTACAAGAAGATGAGGATTTCCTAAACATCACATAGTCTCTCATTTGTAAATGTGGATCTCTTCACAATTATGAATAATAATTTGTATATACGCGGTTTAATTAGACATCGACTCTAAAGATATTCAACCTCATGCTCTTATACAATGTATGTAACATCCGGGGATCACACCCTAGAAGTAATTGGTGTCGTCATCCTCGAAGAGGAATATGACTAAGCTCATAGAATTTGTCATTACATTTCATAAGTTAAATTCCGGAAAATTTAAAACTTTTCATCTTCTTCTACTTTGT
Source organism: Solanum peruvianum (assembly GCA_027705065.1). Taxonomy (NCBI): domain Eukaryota; kingdom Viridiplantae; phylum Streptophyta; class Magnoliopsida; order Solanales; family Solanaceae; genus Solanum; species Solanum peruvianum. The sequence continues at coordinate 22,026,556 of JAKWJD010001756.1, read as the reverse complement.
GATTTACATAGATCTCCCGCTTACACATAATGTATAAATAGACTCCTCACATAGTAAGCACTACATAGGCTTCTACTTTTATGTCATATATACAATATACAATATAGAGTCTAATAGATATGTCTCATAAAAAACAATCTTAGTCAAAATAAAACAATTCGGGCATAGCCCTTACGCAAATGTATAATTGCCCCTTAGGTCTTACAACAATGTCTTGAACAATAACATTGAAATGAATGTCTTTTAGAGTATAGCAAATCACATAGGAAGAATGAGAAAGGCATCATCCTCGGAGGTTGAGGACATACGAACACTTAGAGGAATGATCCAAGCCTTCATTGGAAATTGATAAAGAATACTTCAACGACCAAAACTAAAATGTTTGGGAAAAAGGGAGAAATAGGGGTTAGTACATCACTTGTACTAAGTACGGAAACATATGCACACACAACATATTCATTTTGTGGAGACTAGATTATTATTATGTGCATTTGGTGGCTAGTAGTAGTTAAAGTATTACGTGTGTAGTAGACGATATTACGACTCAGGTTTCATTTCAACTCACAGTAGTCTATGCGTTCAACACGAGAGAACAACGCAAGGCTTTTGGAACCATCTAGGGGCCATTAAAGGAGGGAATATTATGGCGTGGATTATTGTGGGAGATTTTAACTCTATTCTATGCGTTGATGATAAAATAGGGGGAAATCCAATTAGTTTAGGGGAAATAGTGGATTTTAAGGATTTTGTGGAGACTTTTGAATGGACTGAGTTTCCTTGTGAAGGGAGTATATACACGTTGAATGACAAGTATGGGGATAATAGAATTCTCGAAGTTGGATAGGTCATTTGTTAACTACGAATGGGTGGATAGAATGCTAGTGTTCAAAGTAAATTTTTTGTTTGACAGCGGGTATTAGTGATCATTGTCCTTTGAAAATAGGCAAAGAGATGAGTACTAGTAGTTTATAGAGGGTGTTTATGTACTATACTGGAACTTATGGGCTAAAAATCTGCAGTTTATGGAGCTAGTGAAATAAGTAAGACAAAGTCAAGTGGATGGTTGAACATGTTTCAAGTGGTGAAGAAGCTTAAATCTCTTAAAAAAAGATTAAAGAACCTTCATAAAACTCATTTTAGCAATATCCTAGATGAAGTTGATAAGGATAGGGCAGCACTGGCAAAAGCACAAGGAAGGTTACATACTGATCCAACAAATAATTAACTTCAACAAATAGAAAGGCAAAAATACCAAAATTCCAGAAATCCTCATATATGGTAGAGATTTTCTTGCAACAAATAAGTAAGGCTACTTGGATTAAGTTGGGGGATGAGAAAAACAAATATTTTTTTCTACAATCAAGTTGAGAAGGCTATAACAAGCGATCACTCAGATTACATATGACCAAGGAGTGCAACATACATATAGAAATTCAATTGCACAATTTTTTGTGAACTACTATGAACACATGTTGGGTACTAAAAGAAGGAAAAGAATTAAAGCTTTTTCAAGATTCATGCATTACGGTAAGAGACTTACTTTCGGGTAACAGATGGAGCTGATTAGAATTTATACAGGGAAAGAGGTAAAAACATAATATGTTTTGTATTGATATAAACAAGAGCCTTGGCCCTGATGGCTATGGGAGTGTGTTTACAAAGAAGCGTGGAGAATAATTGGTGTGGACATAACCAAAATAGTGCTGCAATTTCTGGATAATGGTAAATTACTTAACCAAATATATCATCATCTCTTTAATCTCAAAAGTACAGCCCTTGTACTAGCTAGTCAGTTCCGACCCATTTCTTGTTGCAATGTGATTTACAAATGTATCTGCAAGATGATTTCTTTAAGGCTAAAGGCAATACTCCCTAGTACGGTTGATGGTACTCAAGCGACTTTTGTGGAAGGTAGGTCATTGATTAGTAATGTTTTAATATGCCATGATTTTTTGAGACACTATAATCGAAAGACTTCTCCGAGATGTCTTATGAAGATAGACTTGAGAAAAACATATGATATGGTGAGCTGGTAAATCATTGAAGAAGCATTGATGGGTTTTGATTTTCCAGAATCCTTCATAAGATTTGTCATGACTTTGATCACCACAACTCATTTTTTGTCAATATAAATGGAGAGCATTATGGATATTTTGAAGGGAAGAGAGGATTGAGTCAAGGAGATCCCATTTCCCCACTCCTTTTTGTATTGGTAATGGAATATTTGTCAAGGAATCTTAACAAAATAAGTGATTTACCCAATTTCAAATTTCATCCAATGTGTAGGAGAACAAAACTAACTCGTTTAATCTTTGCCGATGATCTCATGATTTTCTGTAAGGGGGATATAAGTTCAGTTACTAGAGTGATAGAAACGCAAGACCACTTTAGTAGAGTGACATGTTTAAATGCAAATTTGGATAAATCCAACATTTTAATAGCAGGTGTGAGTGATGAGGTCAAATAATGTATTCGAACATTAAAAGGGTTTGCATAAGATAATTTTACTATCAAATATTTGGGATTTCCACTTACTTCAAAGAAGTGAACAAATATAGATTTCCAACAAATAGTGGATAAAATTATTGCAAGAATACAATCTTCTTATGCAAAGCATTTGTCATATGCTGGAAGATTACAATTATTTATGTTAGTGCTTTTTTCGATTCATATTTTTTGGGGAGAAATTTGTATCGTCCCGCGAAGCATATTAAAGGAGATTGATAGGAAGTGGAGGTTTTTCTTATGGAATACAACTGCGGAAAAGAGGAAGATACACTGGTAGCTTGGGATAAAGTCTGTGCCACTAAGAAATTTGGAGTCCTTAACATCAAAGAATGTTACAAATGAAATATTGCTTCAGTGGGGAAATTTTTGTGGCAATTCACAATGAAGAAGGATATGTTATGGGTAAAATGGGTGAATGTTGTTTATATGAAAAATACGGTGAACAAATGGGAATATGACACTCCATCAGATTACAACTTGTACTGGAGGAAATTAAATGCCCTAAAGCACAAATGTCTAGTTGCTATCAAGATAATAGGTATACTCTCCCTCATAGTGGTGCCTACTCATTATCTATAAGCTATCAAGATCTATTAGGTCCACTCACGAAATTAAAAGAAGTAGATTTAATTTGGAATTTTATAATTCTACCATGACAGAGATTTATAACTTGGCTGGCATGTCAAAGAAGGATACTAACGCGTGAACGATTTGAAAAAATGAGCATTCCAGTGGAGGATGGCAATTGTTGTTTGTGTGATGATTGGATGATGGAGACACAATATTACCTATTTACTGTGCAGGCGGATTACAAATGTGAAAATCCTGACGTGTACATGGCTAGGGGTTCAATTAGCATCTCAAGGAGTTTATCAAGCAATTAAATGGATCAAAAGGAGAAGGTGGAAGCACTTTCAAAAGGAAGTTTATGCAGCAGCCTGGGATGCATTTGTCTACCACACCTGGATAGCTAGGATTAACAAAATTTTTAGTCTTCAGAATGTAAATGGTGAATTTGTGAATGCATAGATACAAAAGGAACTAAAAGGAAGGATAGATATGTTACATGGGTCAAGGAAAGCACAGAAATGTCATAGTTTTATATATATAATTTGAAACTAGTTTCCTCGAGATCAAGTGATCTCAAGACACCCTTCCTAAGGTGGTTAAGGAACACTTAGATTTTCTTTATCTTGTAATATTTCTGTTTTTATGGTGATATTTCACATGTGTTACCGAAAAACGTAGAAATCATGGTAATGGAACATTTGTTCAAAACCATGCTAAGTTACTTTGAGAAGCCTTATGAACAATCAATAACACATGTATGACAATGATCCTCTATTCTTTAAGAAAATAGAATATTCAACACAAGACCAACATCATCAGGTATAACCAAGTCAACATGTATCATAGCATAATTGAGTAGATATTCAAAACAACTTTAACATCACGCTATAATAACAAAGCACATATTAAAGTATAGATCATTACTACATATACAAGACCCTTACTCATAACCCAACATCAAGTCCACAAGTGCAATGACTAATAAATCCCCATAACCTTACTCAACGAAGTAAGCCCAAAAAAGGACCATAAGTAATGTCTAGAATCACATAACATAGTATTTAGAATAATCACCACCATACATTGCAATAGAGACCAATAACATGCTCATAATTTAGAACAACGACATATAGTATCATCAAGATGTAAAGTAAACATATGTGTATCATTCACTTTGTAAGAGCATAAGAATATAAGAAAATCCTCATAAGACTTCCCTCAATGCAAACTAGTGCAATGTATAGGTAGAGTCCCATACCCCTACCTAGACTAAGTCAAACCGCTTAGGTTACCCTAGTTAGTGTTCACATTGTTACTTAATTTTACTTTCAGGAAAACTTGCCTTAACCAACATAGACCACAAGATATAAATGTGGAATCCAGTTGTAAAGAAGGTGAACTACTTGCCAAGGTAGTACCATTACATGAACATAGCATTCTAGGTGGATGCACTAGATAGTATTCCTATGGGGGGCACATAGTTCAAGAACTAGGAGATATACTTGGGACCTTATTTATTCAGATTGCATTATAGTTTCCAATATCATGAGTACAATGGTGAACCTACCTTTCCGACTTTGGAAGGCACACTTCTTACTACTAGTTCACTAAGTGCTAAGCTAGAGTCCCTTTCGAAATGTCTTTCTTAAATAATCATAACTTAGTTTAGGTCAAAGGAGAATATCTCCATTGTATAGTAATAGTCATTAGCTCAATAGGAATCACATGAGTACATCCTTTCAATACAACCCTCATATGTGAGATTAGCACATTAACATTATCATATTATAGTAAGGCATATAGGTATTTCATAACAAACCTTATATCATTACATCTTAATCTTAATCTCACAATCCACATAATCAAGACACTTCAATTAAACTATCATACCAACACCAACTTAATCCAATTAAAAGATATACTTCAATTAAAATTCGTCACCAAGTACAAGCCATCGTAATTGAAATAAAGGTTTGAGATAAGAAAGACTTACCCAATCTCCTTCAAAAGCAATCATCCAAGGTCATACAATCAACCAACCAATTTCATCAAATAATAGGTGTAATAACATCATAAATTAGTAATTAACACAATAATTAAGTCAATTGCATCAACATTAATTGATTCTACACTAGTTCATAACCTAGGTTTAAGGAATTGGGGTCAATTCATCATCTCTTCCACAATACTAGGTTTAGCATCAATTACTACAATAATTGAACCATAACACATCATAATAACCAATACAAATCAAGAACAACACAATTTAAAAGGTCAATCTTGGATTAGAAAGAAACTCATATGAAAATCATCTTTTTGAAATAAATTTTGGAAGAACCCTTTGGGGAAAAGAATACCAAAGGTGAAGAGTTCCCATACGTTGATATTACTTGAATTTTGATAGAGAAAATTGACTTATTGAAGCCCTATTACCCTTAGACCTTGGTATTCTATAGAGCCTTCTTTGAGAGCGAAAGTAGAGAGAAGGATGATTAATTTTGGTTTTAGAAATGTTGGGTGTTAAGTTGGGTTTAGGCTTCGGGTTGTTTATATAGTTACTTAACTAACCTAATTAACCAACCCCATATCCCTAATTAAACCAATAACTAACTAACCTAATAAACCACCACCTAATACCTAATTAAACCCATAATTAACTAAGTTAACTAAATGAACCAATTAACAACTTAACAGAAAGTGTAAGCTTGACGTACAAGACCCTGACCTAATTGTCGTAGGTCAGCGACAGACATTGTTCCTCTCCTTCATGCACATCCGTGATTTGGATCAAGACTATGTATTTGTAATTTTTTTGCAAGTTTACTAAGTTGTTGTTGACGGAGGCATCGATGCCCCATTGATCCACCAACGCACCGTTAATGGTGGGCATAGGTGTTGCTATATGTTGACAACTTCTTGGTCATTTGGAAAGGGTCCTCCTCAAGGACCCTTAAGGCGGTCCTTGGGGAGTCGTACCAGGATGTTTCTACCCTAAATATATTTTCATATGTTTTGACACCTTTCTATCAAATTTCATTAAATTCTCACTCCTAAAACCTTGTGAAATAGGCTAAGGCATACTAGCACCTCTTTTACTAGTATCCGGACGTCATGGACATTTCTTGACGTCTTGACTCTAAAATTCCTAAATGACTTATATTAATTATTTTTTGCCTTAAAATAGTGTTACGATCCTCAGACAGTCACGTTAACTCTAGGTTATGATTTAGAATTTCAAAGTGTTATACACACAAGCCTAGGTTTCATAATAAGGAGGACAAATTAAAGGTCTTTGTAAAAGGCGGACGGGCCTAAATTTCATATTGAAAGGTCGACGAACCTATATTATTAGGCAGAAGATTCTAAATTTCACAGTGTACAATGGATGAGCCAAAACATCCTATTGTAAGGCGGAAGGTCCTAAATATAGTATTGTAAGGCCGACGAGCCTAGTCTCCTATTATAAGGCGGATGGTCCTATGTATCATATTGTAAGGTTGAAGAACCTAGATGTCCTATTATAAGGCGAACGAGCCTAAATGTCGCATTGTAAGTTCGACGAACCTAGATGTCCTATTATAAGGTGGACAAGCCTAAGTATCACATTGGAAAGAGGAAGAGCCTAACTTCATATTGTAAGGTAGACGAACCTGCTATTCTATTACAGCGTTGATTAGCCTAAATGTCCAATAACAGGTAACAATAATGAGTTGAATCCAATAATATATTCAAAATAGACTTAATGGTAGCCTGAGTATCCAAACGATATGGTAGTTCGTAGTGTGATCTTCACATTTGTAACTTTATATGACCAAATAGAGTGATTAGAGCAGATGTATAAAATATGAAATCTGTAAACATGACGCAATTTCCCATATCAACCATGAATTTTGCCTTAAGACTATGAAAATGATTTCTTAGGCTATAATATCTAGGGCTATGATATGCAAAAATAATATATCCTCAGGTCATGAAGTTGTTGACTGTGGGCCATGAAAAATGATGCCTTTAGAATATGACGCCTTAGGAATGTAAATGATGAGTAAAGTAAGCATATGTGTAATTCGGGATTCTGTTGATACTTGTGACTTCATTTTAATTTGTTTAGGCATCTGCAATTTTTGTGCATAATTCAATTCTCGGGCACAATGCATTCTTGGGGCAATGCAATTCGAGCATAATACAATCTCGAGCACATGCAATAAGCAATTCTTGGGGCATAATGTAATCTTGGGCACATGCAATTCGGGAATAATAAGATCTCGGGCACATGAAATAATGCAATTCTATAGGCAGAATGAAATCTCGGGAATAATGTATCTTAGGCACAATATAATCTAGGTGACATGCAATAATGCAATTTTTTTAGCACAATACAATCTCATATACACGCAATATATTGCACAACGCAATCTTGTGCACAACGTATGCTCGAGCACATGCAATATAATTGGAAAAGTATCTTGGACATCGACCTTGTTGGAAGGGTCGAGCCCCATTGATTAGCAATTTGTCGGGCTCAATAGTTAGGTCTTTTCCTTATTGGAAGGACATTGTCCCTTCAGGTGGAATTTTGTCATACCCAATGGCAATCATGCAATGTCGAAGTTGTCTTTTGTATCAGTACATGTCTTATATTCAAATAAAATTTCCTTTTAAATAAGGGGGAGGGCGATTAATCTTCTTCGACTTTTTGCTCCCTTTGACTTGCCATCTATACCTCTTTGGGCATTTGCTTTGAAGGAATGTTAACAATAGAAGGAGAGGACTTTAGAAGATTTTTGAAATTATTATTTTGTAAAAAGTAATGTTTAATCCTTCACCATGGTATAGTTTGAGACTTTACAACATCTAGCTCAGTAAAAAATCTGTTATTCTAATCTTTGTTAATGATATGCAGATTGATTGCTCGTGAATTTTTGAGACCCTCTCATAAATTCTTCCCTAGTCCTTATTTGAAGAAAATGCTTGTTTGCAGGAAATTTTGAGACCTTCTCAAAAATTCTTCCCTATTTACTGCTTTGTGAGAAAAAATCTTTTTTCGGAATTTTTGAGTTCCTCTCAAGAATTTTGTCATGTATGGAGATTTTCAAGGAGAAAGCTTTGATTGAATTTTTAATACCCTCTCAAAAGAATTTCCCAAGTTACATAAAATGAAAGGAGGGAAAATGAAAGTTTATTATGATAAGACTGAACTGCATAGGAGCACCTACTATCCCCTCTTAAACGAGAATGATGTCTAACGCAGTTTCAAAATCAAATAGCATTGATAAACTTATATGTAATATTTATTCATGAATCTAAGTTAATTCGTTCGGGCCAAACATCTCCATCTATTTCTACAAGTATGAGGGTTTTGTCTGCCAGTACCCGAGAAACAATGTATGGGCCTTGCTAGGTTGGTGATAATTTACCCTTTGCTTCATTCTGATTTGGGAAAATCCAATTCAAAAATAGTTGCCCAGATTAGAAATGTCTTGGTCTAACCTTCTTGTTGGAAGATCTGGCCATTCTATTTTGATAGCGATGACCATGACAAATGGCGTTCATTCTTCTTCCATCTATTAATGTCAAATTCTCTGCCGGAACATGGTTCCATTCAGCGTCAATCAACTTTGCTTCCTGAGTAATCCTTAAATATATTATATCTACTTCAGTAGGTACCACAACTTTATTATCATATACCAGAAAGAAAGGCGTGGCCCAACTAAAAGTTCTGATTGTGGTACGATGCCCCAGTAATGTGAAGGGTAGCTTTTCATGCCAATGTCATTGATTTTTGATCATCTTGCGCATATCCTCTTGATGTTGTTATTTCCACCTCAACATCTTTATTCATCAGTGGTCTATATGATATAGAATTTCTATGACTGATCTTGAATTTCTCACACAGTGATCTTATCAGATCACTATGTAGGTTGGTTTCTTTGTAAGTAATGATTGACTCTAGAATCCTAAACCTACACATAATTTTATTTTTGACAAAATCATCCACAACCCTCTTTGTCACCGATTTGTAGGAGGAGTCTTCGACCCACTTGGTGAAGTAGTCAATTGCAACAAGACGAATCTGTGTGCAGTAGATGTTGTTGGCTTTGGACCAAAGACATCCATGCCCTTATATTGCGAATGTCCAAGGAGAACTAGTGACATGTATTTCATTGGGAGGAACTCGAATTATATCTGCATAAGTCTTACAATGATGGCATTTTTGGACGTGGCGAATGCAGTTAGTGTCCATAGTTATCCAAAAATATCAGGATCTTAGAATATTCATTGCTACCGTAAAATTGTTCATATGCGGGCCACATGTTCCTGCGTGTATCTCTTCAACCATCGTGCTAGCCTCTCCAACTTTGATGCATCTTAACATCCCTTCTTCCTATAAAGGATTTCTCCAGTTAAAAAGAATTAGGACGCTAACCTTCAAATTATACGCTTTTATACATTTCTTGCATCTTTTGTATACTCACGGCTCTTCAAATATTCTCGAATGTCATTGTACCAAGGTTTTCCATTAGGGTCTTCCTCAACATGGAAACAATAAGTTGGTAGCTCATACATGTGAATTTGAACATGATCACTACAATTGCGATCAGGTTATTGAATCATGGAAGACAGAGTGGCTAAGGCATCTGCGAATTCATTTTGGATCCTTGGTACAACTTGAATTCTGTTTTGATGAACTATTTGTACAGCCTATGCACGCATTCCAAATATGGTAACAATTTGCAATTTTTAGTTGCCCAATTGCCTCGAACTTGATGAATCAATAGGTTTGAATCCCCTGTTATTAGTATATCTTGGACATCAAAGTCAATCTCCCACTGGAACCCCAATATGGAAGCTTCATATTCAGCCATATTATTTGACCAACGGAATATGAGTTTTAGTGATACCGGATAATGTTGCCTGGTTGGTGAGATCAAAATAGCTACGTTGCAAAATCCGTTTAAATTTTTATCTCTATCAAAGAACATTCTCCATCTATCATATTCTTCAGCAATGACTTCTCCCATAAAAGACACTTCCTTATTCGGAAAGTAGGTCTTCAATGGTCTATAATCATTGTCCACAGGATTTTCCGCAATATGATTTGCTAATGCATGTGCCTTCATTGATTTTTGTGTAATATACACTATGTCAAACTCAGTCAACAATATCTGTTGGTTTGCTAGTTTACTTGTGGGCATGGGCTTTTAAAAGATATTCTTCAGAGGGTCCATCCTTGAAATTAGATAAGTAGTTTGTGAGGAGATAAAATGTCATAGATTCTAGGTAACCCAGGTTAAAGCACAACAAGTGTTATCCAATAGAGAGTATCGAGCTTCGAATGATGTAAACTTCTTTCTCATGTAATAAATCGCCCGCTCATTATTTCCTGTTTCATTATGTTTTCCCAAGATGCAAAGGAAAGCATTATCCAATGTTAATATGTATAAGAACAATGGTCTACCAAACTCTGGTGGAACCAACACATGAGGGTTAGAACAATCTCTGATCTTGTCAAATGCATGTTGACATTCGTCTATCCATTTCACCGCATGATCCTTCTTTAATAGCTTGAAGATAGTCTAAAAAATGATAGTAGATTGGGTTATGAAGCAACTAATGTAGTTAAGCTGCCCTAAGAAACTCATTACAACTGTTTTAATGTTTGGGGGAAGAAGGTTACAAATGACTTCGATCTTCGACGGATCAAATTCTATACCTCGACGACAGACAATGAAACCCAAAAGTTTTCCCACACGAACACCAAAGACACATTTTACTAGATTCAGCTTCAAATTATACTTTCATAACCTAGAAAACAACTTTTGCAAGTCATCAAAATGATATAAACTTTTCTTTGACTTGATAATGACATCATCTGCATAAATTTCAATTTCCTTGTGCATCATGTCGTCAAACAAAGTAGTTATTTCCCTCATGTACATAACACCAATATTTTAACCCAAAAGTCATTACCTTGTAGTTGTAGACACCCCACGATGTGATGAAGGAGGTTTTCTCAATATCGTCCTTGTGCATCTCAATCTGATGATAGTTGTCAAAGCAATCAACATATTATTTTGCTTCATACTCCCAGTTGTCAATCAGATGTGTATGTTGAGAAATGTGAAGTTATTCTAAGGAATAGGTTTGTTGATATCCTGATAATCCACAAAAACTCTAACATTTCTGTCCTTTTTGGGCACTGGAACGAATTTGCAAGAATGGTTAGATACTCTATCACTTGAAGGATTCCATCATCTAGTTTTTTTGATACTTCCTCTTTGATTTTCAAACTCAACTCATGCTTGTATTTTTTCATTTTCTTCTTCATAGGGGACCTGATGGATTGGTGGGAAGTCCATGGGCTATGATTGAAGTGCTTAGCCCTGTTATTTCTGCATAAAACCATGCAAAAAATATCCTTATTCTCCATGAAGAAATCGGTATACTCGTTTTTTTCATCTTCTTTGATAACGATGATTACTCTGATCTCTTGTGTCATCTCCGAATTTCCAAGATTTACTACTTATGTTTCCACCAAGTTTTGATTGGGTTTCTCCTAGAATTCATTAATCGTTCTAATTAACTCCTCAAGGACCTCATTTTAAGACTTCTTTTACAGAATTAATCTTAATTTGTGCAGTCTCATTATATGCCATAGTCTCAGATTCAACATATTTATAACAGTTTTTGTTGGGAGAAAAAAATAATGCACGAATAAATATCATATAGTAAAGAATGGGGAAACAATGTGATTGATTAAAAACTCAAGATTTGCAGAAAATTATCATTCGAAAGCAATATCAGAAAATTGGATGGTCAGCGATGTCTGGATTAAGTTGAGATCTAGTTGTTGACACTGATTTTTCCTTCTTGCTTCCACTAGGTTCCCTTTCTCATCCTAATTGATCACTATATTGAAAACCTTCACTTCATCTTTCGTCAAAGACAATGCCTTTGTGTCTTCTAAAATCTCATCAATTATGCCACCCATGAAATGTGATGATCGGAATGATTAATGCAATGGTTGTACGGGTTTCTTCAATCGATAGTAGTACCAATCTGTAGGTGGTTGCCTATGAAGCCACTCCTCGGTAGTGTATTTATATTTCAGTCCAAAAGTAGTAGAGTGATGAAGAAGTTGTATAAGTTCAACTATCCGTTGAAATTCTGCTCCCAATTCTTTCCCAAGATCAAAACCATACAAGACCATAATATCTATGATCTTCTATCTAAACGAAGATTGCACTTCAATGTTGCCAACAAGCTCCACTATAAGGTACATCTCACCATCCCTATACTCTCTTCCTTCGATCGCGTATACAGGATGTTCTTTTTCTGCATGGATTATAACATCTTCATAATCCCATTCAAACTACAAGCATTGGTGAAGAGTATATGAAACTGCTCTGGCCATATGAATCAAAGGAAGACCCAACAATAAGTTATATGATAAGGGAATATGCAAGACCTTGAAAGAAATTGGGAAAGTGGCATGATCAATGAGCATGTACAAGGTTATTCCCCAATACTACCCCTCTAAGAGTCATCAAATGCTCTCACATTCATCTTCCAAATTTTGATTTTTGCACTATCCACGCCCAACCTTGTCAATAATCTTAGAGGGAAAAGATTCAAACTCGAGCCTGAATCAACCAATGCTTTGGTAATCACCTTATGTTGATACTTGACTTAAATGTACAAAGCCTTATTTTGGGTTGTTCCTTCAAGTGGCAACTCATCTTTGTGAAAAGATATTTTGTAGGCCTGAAAAAATGCCTAATCATTTGGGCTACCTCTCCATGAGTGATACTTGACGAGCCATAGGCTACACCTAGGACCTTCATAATGGCATTCTGATGAGTTTTAGAAGATTGTAGCAGTGCTAGTATTGATATTTGGGATGATGTTTTACTCAATTGCTCAATTATATAGTACTCTTTTGGTACCTTCTTAAAGATACTCTGATCTTCAAGCTCTACAATTGGTGCTTTGGATTTTTTTAGAAATACCCTGATCCAAATTTTCAGAAGTGTAAATTCTTTTGTATTTGGTCACTCCAACTGTATCATCTGCTTCTTCCACTTATGGCTTTATTTTTCTATAATCTCAAGGGATAGCATGTGTATCATATTGGATAGGAGAAGACGCTCTACAAATAGTGAATAGGGGTCTGGGCGCGGCAACCTCAACCTCAAACGGGGAACGTCTTTGTACTACCATTGGCACTGGGGCTATGGTATTCATTTCTTCTTCTGTCTCGAAGGTTAAGATTTATTCTGCCTACTTCCAGACATCACCAACTTTTACCATGTAGACCTAGTGGTTAGGAAACATATTATTTGCATTATTTGGTGTAGGATCTCTAGTTGGATGGCGTTTGTATCAATCAACATTTGAATTTTATCTTTGAAGGTTCTGCAAACTTCGGTAGTGCGACCCTTCATCCCAAAATTTTAGTCACAAACCTTGTTAGGGTCTTACAATTTTGTGCAGACATTCACACGTAATAAGGAATTGGGGTGTCATAGCAAGCGTGCTTCAGCCTCTCATAAACATGGGTTGTAACATTCCAGAAAATGTACACATCTAGTGAAGATCCTATTATGTTTTATGAATAGGTATTGGGGTACATATGCATCCCAACGCCCAACATTGAGTAATATTTGGCATAATAGAGAATATTGGCTTAAGGGTGTTAGCCAATTTTCTATGTATTAAGATATACTTTGATGTTCGAAAGCTCAAATGAAAGCTTGTTTAGAAATTGTACCTTCAACGAAGACCCTAAGCTAAATTTTTTGACTTTATATTACACACACTAGGTACGAGGCATCCAAGTGTCAAGCCTAGGTACCATTTCACAAGACCAATTAAAATGGGCATGTACATTAAGCAGTGCCAAAAGACATAGTGAGGATCCTTGGGACAATAAGTAAACATTCCAAATGAAACATCAAGAATATTTAGTTAGGAAAGTACAAGCAACCCAAGTGCAAGCACATGGGGAAAAACGACCAAGGAGGGGATCACCCTAATCCAATTTGGTTAGGGTAGTTAGGAGGCAGGCGTGCACATGGGTTCACCCATGTGGGGCCTAGCTCTCTAACTAATTCTAGACTCTAACCTAATGACCTAACTAACTAAATAACCTAGGAAAAACAAAAATAAATTATCTAGTACACATGATAACCTAAGACTTAATTGGGTGACACTAACCTAGTAACTAGTTAAAGAGACAATTTGTACCTAACCTAGGATGGTCCAAAGATAGTTATGGTCCTAATGACTTAAGGGTACTTTAGTAATTATCCTAGGTAACCTAATTAATTTAATTAAAGGGGTCAAACCAAAATTCTTACACTAACCTAGTATAATTCAAGAAACATTCTAGTACTTAACCTAGGATGGTTCAAAAGGGTTAGGTATGGTTCGAATGACTTAGGGGTAATTTAGTAATTACCCTAGGTACATTAATTAATTAAATTAACCATTTAATTAATTAATTTAAAGGATCAAAAATAAATCCTTAGGAAAAATTTCAGATTTGACTAAGTGTTGTGTTTTCCTAAATCTAGTCAATCTAGGAGGGGTTGTTTAGTAATCATTTCATTCATTAATTTAATTTAATAAATTAGACTAATTTGAATTATTGATTATCAGTTCCTAAACCTAAACACTTAGAAAACACGAAGCTAAAATAGTAAGCAAAAAGGCAGAAAGTTCATTGACTCTCTAGGGATAATTGAAGGTGTTCTTCAAGGTTTCATTCAAGGTGGTCTTCGTAGATCAAGTTATATATAAGGTATGTGTTTATCTCCTAGAATTATTTCTGTAATAGTACTTTCCATCATCTTGAATTTTTGAAATCTCGAAACTAGGGTTGTTTCCCGAGATTCTTGTTGAACGTCCTTTTCGTAGTATCCTTGTTCACGATTTCAATGATATGTCGATTAGTCTTGATCATGTTCTTTTTATGTGGTTCTGGCTGATATTAATGTGTAGGGTTATTGACTTGTAAATGTCGAATAAACCTATGAATTGTACTCATATGATAATAAGTGTTCCTTACGTGATATAAAGAACTATGTTGCATCAACTTGACTCCCAAAATTCTAGTTTTGAGATGTTTTGGTTGTCATGTGTAAACATAATGTTAAACATGACTTTATGAAAATGTTATGTTCATTAAAATTTTCATATGAGACAGTCCGAAATGGATACTAATGTGATGTTTAATCTATGTTATAAGATTGGCTAAAAAGATCTCTATGAAAT
The DNA here is from genome assembly GCA_027705065.1 of Solanum peruvianum. Lineage (NCBI taxonomy): Eukaryota > Viridiplantae > Streptophyta > Magnoliopsida > Solanales > Solanaceae > Solanum > Solanum peruvianum. The sequence goes on along the minus strand of JAKWJD010001756.1, from coordinate 22,011,205 downwards.
TATACTTGAATGAATGTTTGGCTTATGCCAATAAAATGGATAACAATACATTGTCCAAATTGTTAAGTGGAATTGGTTATAATGTTATCTTTAAATACTTAAAAGTTTGGCTAATTAATAATGTGCCAACAAAGATGGTTATGAAATCTTTTCCAATTTGTTTAGGCCAATACTAACTTTATGCCTATCATTTGTAGACAATGTATTGAAATGATAAAATAAGAACATATAAGGTAATTCAATGAATCCATATCCAAGGGCATGCCAATCATTGGGACAAGTACCAACATGTCCTAAAAAATGAACTATTAACATATGTATCTCATTGAATGAAGTTCTCATCGTCCATAAACAATGATATGAAACTACCAAATGAACGTAAGCAAGTAAAGTGAGTATTAACATAATTAAATATGTCTAAGTTAAGAAAGTGACCAGAATGAGGTGTTAAAGTAAGTGAGACAAGCCTCACTTACACCTAAATTACTATTTTAAGATACTCACGAAAAAAAGGTGTTAGAACATGTGAGACAGGTCTCATTAATACAAAAGATGATATGTAAGGATAATTCACATTTCATCAATGTAGAGAAATAGATGACAAGTCATCAATAGTGTAAGTAAAACTCAATCTAGAAGCAAGCTTCCATAATGTTTGAGTCAACTCTAAAAGATAAGAAGATAAAGAAAGTGAGCAAAACACTGATAGACTAGCTATGAGATTGTGCTTGCACGTGTAAGTCTCATGATATGAGGCTACAACCGAGGTGGATAATGTCACATCCGGGTTTACCCCCTAGACGTAAACGGCGTCGTCTTCCTCTTTGAGGACTAACACAAGCCTCTTAGTCTTACATCATTGCATTCATCGATTAAAAATACGAGAGAATTTAAAACTTTTTAACTACATCTAATAGGAGATTTAGATAGACCTCTACATACAAATAATCATAACAATATCAAATATACATAGTCTCATTCGTATAAGAAGATTACATAGTCTTCTACTTTTATTTCACACATTTATATAGAAAAGAAATAGAGTTATAAATCTGTCTCATCTCATAAACCATCTAAACAAGGACAATAACATTGGGCATAGATAGCCCTACATCAATAAAAGTAAGCCGTATATAGGCTTTACACAACTTTGTCTCAAATAGGAAATAGAGTCAATTCAAAAGTTGTTGTAACTAAGTAACTTCGCAAAGATAATATTGGCATCGTTCTCGGGGAAAATGAGGACCTACTACTTGGATGATCGAATATCCAAGTCTTCCTTCAAATCACCTAAAATTAACTTCAACGACCGGAACCTAAAATGTTTGTGAAAAAGGAGAAAATGGGGTTAGTACGCCACATGTACTAAGTATGAGATCATATGCACAAATACCAACAAAGTATGCTATAAAGGGATCATATGCACATGGTAAACAAACGAATTATATCATATGCACGTCATCATAGGTAAACCCATAATCTCATGTAACTCTATCATCATGTAATAATATCACAAACATGAATAAGAGTAAACCATGTAAATAGCAAAGCAAACCAACCAACTATAATCCTCAAGAAGCCACAAGTGCAATGACCAAGCAAAGCCCCATAACCCTACTTAATCAAGTAACCCACCAAAGATCATAATTAGCAATTCACCTTACATAGCATAGACTTCCATCTCATATATTATTCTTTCTATAACAATGAAAACCAATTTCACATTCATAAGCATCTTATTCAACATATAAAGTCATTTACATTATATTGTCATTTATATACATCATATTAACTTCTGAAAGCTTCTATCAAGGAAAACTAGTGCAAGGCATAGGTAGTGTCCTATACCCCTACCTAAGCTAAAGTCAAACCACTCAACTCACTTTAATTAGTATGTACTTCATTAATTCATTTTATTTTAGGGAACTCTTGACTTAACAAACATAGACCTCATGAGCTAATGTGGAATCCAGTGTCATGAAACCTACACCGATGGAAGGTGGTCTACCAGCCAAGGTAGAACCTAACATCAACGTAGCTATCTAGGTGGATCCACTAGCTAATATCCTATGGTGACAACATATTTTATGGAGATTGGGGAATAAATCATGGAAATATCAACTCTACACCGTACCTAGGATCTTGAGGCTATCCACACCGTGAGGACCGTAGTGAACCCTACCTTCCTTATGTAAGAAGGTGGCATACCCTCACATACAAGCTCACTCGGTCCTAAGATAGGTCCCTTTGTTGAAATTCTTTTTGTCTTTTTGTGATCATAGGTTAGTTTAGGTCATATGGACTAACCCTTGTATATTCATTATCATATCTCAACAAGAATTGAATGAGAAATAGTCCTTTCATTCACAATTCATATAAGTGAGGTCAACCCTTTGCATATAACCTCTTAATTGGGTACATAATTACATGTTTTCATTCTTATTTAATGTGCACCATAAGCAACCTCACAACCAAAGAATAGGACATTTAAATTCAATCCTCATACCATCCTATCACATTAAACAAGATAAACTTTAATAAAACATCATAACTTGATGACAGTTAACCATAATTAAGGTGAGAATTAGGATAGTCAAGACTTACCAACACTCGTCCATTGTTCATCATAAAGAGCCTTACCATCCACCCATATATTAACCCAATTTTGCTCATCACACCAATGTAATTCAACAACCAACATGATAATGAACTTAGAAGAGTCACTATACCATGATTCAATACTAAACCAAAGCTTGAAAACATATAATCTAAGTCTATCTTCTTAACCTAAACAATACTCAAGAACTATCATGAAGGACTTCAATTCATCACTATAGGTTCATTATCAATGTATTAAAAACCATTTAGGATGATTTAACCAATAATAAAACCAATTGCATAAAACTCAATATAATTCATATCAAGATCATGCCTAGGGTTAAGGGTTAAGGGTCATATTCTACAATCTAGACCAAACCATATCAATTCATCCTAACCAAGTTACAATACATGATAATATAATCATTATTACCCAAATAATACATGAACAAATCAATTCATAACATAAAATTTGTAATTGAATGAAACCCATAAGGAAATCAACTTTTTGTAAAACCTTTGAAGGAGTCCTTTGAGGAAAGAAGTCTCAAAGGTTAATTAGATCTCATACCTTAAGATTTTATGACCTTTTGATTGTGAATTCATACTTAAAAATCCCACAATTCACCTCCCAAGATAATATCCAATGGTGTTTCCAATAGAGAGAGAAAGTAGAGAGAAGGAAGAGAGTTTATTTTTAGTGTTGTCCCTTGGATTAATGAGGGTTGGGAGTATTTATATGAGGGGTTAAATTACTTAATTAGTAATATTTTAATCCCCAATTACACCTAAACCTCTTATTTAATTAAATGAATTTAACTTAAAATGTGCAGGAATTTGCAGACTCCATCGATGAGACCTCGATCGAGGGATCGTTGGTTCATCTACGGTCCGTGCTGCACATCCACAAGTTCGGTCAGACACTGGTGCAGGAAGGGTTTTTCTTCCTTTTTCTATGTGTGGGATGATGGTAGCTTCGACGCCCCGTCGATCCACTGACGCCCCGTCAACCCCCTTCCGTCGCATGTAACAGTAGCTAGGTAAGCAAGATCCTTCAGCAATTTTCTAAGTGTGGGATGACGATGGTCTCGATGCCCCGTTGAGCCACTGACGCCCCGTCGACCCCTTCGTCAAGGCAAACTGTCAGGCAGTGTTGCATTCCAAGCTACAAGGGTCCTCCTCAAGGTCTCTTGGTTGGTCCTTGGGAGTCTTACCTGGACGTTTCAATCATGAAACATCCCTCATAGGTGTTACACCTATTTCTACTCACTTTCTTTCGATTTGGACTCTTAAAACTAGTCAAACAGCTTAAGACATACTAGACCTCTTATGAATCAATTTTTTGGATGTCATGGACATTCTTGAATATTTCGGTTCTTAAACACTTTAACTTTTCTATTTGCAATAAATTCGACTTAGAATAGTGATTAGACCTCATGGATCCAATTTTATGTTTTACGACATGCCTAGGGATTTTGAAATAATATAGATAAGTAGTCTTTATATGTCTCCTAGTCTTCGAACTATGTCTAGAAAACATGGGAACTAGCCTGTGGATTCCACCTAAGAGAGCTATGTATGTTTCGATCTCACCTTGGACAGTGAGATCAACTCTTTTTGGTGTTGGATAGACACTGGATTTCATGTTCATCTCACATGATCTATGTTGGTTAATGCTCAAAAGAATGTTCTTGGTTCACTATAGCCGTGAGACACCCCTTTCGATGTGGGGGAAAGATGTGACATGGGTTCACGTTAGCCGAAGAATCACCCCTTTTTAGTGTAGGGGATACATTGTATTTTATGTTAGTCACGTGATTTAGATTCATTTTGATCAGTGAATCACCTTTTCCGGTGTGGGGAAGACAGTAGATTTCAAGTTAGCTCGCATGATCTTAATACTAAAGATAACTTTAAGAAAGTAAGAAAGAAATAGAAGGAAAGTATGTTCAAAGTGATCTATGAAAGTAAGATATTATGAACATCAATTGTCAATGTTTATATCAATGAAGTTTTCAGCAAATAATGTGCAAAGCCAAATAGAATTGGCTTATAATTACTTCTTATATTATGCCACTAAAGGGGAGTAAAATATAATATATATAAGAATGCTTCATAACTTGCATGATATTAAAATTATTCAATAAGTGGAATAGCCAATAGAGACAGGCTTATGAAGTGTTCCTACCCAACGACTACAGAATGTAATAAATGACTTATTGTAAGGATAGTGAAATCATTCCCTTGGTCCTTGGGATACTTACTTGATTCATTTTGGGTATGGGACTACAATGAATCATTGATATTGTAATTAAAACATAGGATCAAAGGAATCATTGAACTACACAACAAGAAGAAAAATAAGATTAAAAAATAAATTAAGTACGAAAGGGCTGCTCTTGGGTTCAAGTGGATCAAATTCTGAAATCTTTGCTTGAGTTGTTCTAAAATTATGTTGATGAGTATAATTTCTTGTGATCACATAGAAAATTGGTTGTTCTCTTTTAATGCGTTATAATAAATCATATTCATACCACAATTCACAACTAACGAATTAGGGAAGTCTAGTGACTTCACTTTCCAGAAATGGAATGTTGCATAGGAAGAGATTTCCTTGATCATGAATAGAATTATGTGTATGTGTATATACACACATATACTTATTACAAGTGTGTAGTATCCCTTATTCAATTACATTTTTAATAGGTGCAGGTAAGAGAGTAGATTGAAGTCTCATTGCAGCGGTTTGGACTCAGTGATCTCCAAACCATTTGGTAGGTCCTCTCTAGTAAAAGGATGCTAATTCTATATTCATAGCATAATATTTAGACATAGCTAGAGGATGTTGTCCCTAGCGTTTCTTTCATATGTTTTCATTTTAAAGTTTTGTATTAAGGCTGTTTTGGCAAATTTATTATGATATATATTGGTTCCCCCTTTTGAATTGTGTAATCCATTGTAGATTGTTGTTTAATTGATCTTATAGTATATGAATTCATGAAAGATTATATGAACGCTATGTACACTTCATTAATGTTTAAAAGTTTTAAATTTTCCGCAAATTTAACTATATGAATGTGATGAATTCTAAGAAGACGCTTTTCTGAAACCCTGAGAGGTCAATGACGCCGGTAGCGATTCGGATTCAATAATCCGGTATGACATGGGCTACGGTTTCAGCCAATTGGGTATAATTTTTTAGAGGTCTTCTTTAATATAGAGGTACATTTCGTTAATTTGGTGTTTGAGTGGATAGAAGTTTTATGAAGTATGTTGGTTGCGCATTGTAGACAAGATATGTAGCTTGTTGATGATGAGGAGGAGTATGTTGAAATGTACTGGAATGGGTTGGGGAGATATAGGTGGGGGAGATAAGGGATGTTGAGGGTATGGAATGTGAGGATATGGGTATGGAGGTGGGTTTATTGCTTGGTACCTCATAGGGGTTTGGGTTCCATGACCCATCGTTACTGAACCTGTTTTCTTTTGATTTTCTACCATTTCGCCGGATTACAGATCTTTGTTGGTGTCTTGCAAGGCCTCTAGGTTAATGATAGTCTTACTTTTTATGCCTTCCTTAATTCTTTCACCTAATTTTATGATTTCAGTAAAACTCTTTTCAGCCACCAACATCATCCAATCATAATATGTGTCTCTTGGGCTCGGATGAAGTAGTATTTCATATGAGATTCCTCCAAAGGTTGTCTAGCCTAGCCGCCTCAGATCTTCATCTTATGGCGTAGTGTCTGAAGGATTCACTAGGTTTTTTCTTTGAGATTTGAATGTAAATTAAGTCAGGTGCATTTTCTAAAGTAATTCCAATCCTTTTCATAAAATCCAGTTCCATTTCTACCCACTCAACCCAATTCCAATGGTCTTGCTCAATATACCATGATATACACTCCCTAGTAAGACTCCTCACAATTAACTTCATGAGTATATTCTCATCTCTCCCTACCCCTACAAGCTTTCACAATTCATTAGTAGGTGTGTTTTGGGATCCACAATGATATTAAACAATTCAAACTTTGGAAACTTCTATCATTCTCCTAGTTCTACATTAGGGTGCATACACAAATCCTTGTACCATAGTCCTCCTAACCTCTTGCTTCCTTACACATCATGAACCCTGTTGCACAAGATGTCTAATCTCTTGGTAAGGATTTTATCAGAATATCCTTTTGTCAGGATTTTGGCTCAGGGTGGTCATGGGTTACACGAGCAGTTTCCACATATATGGGATTGAGGATTTTATTTACAAGTGTATGTGAAGGTTTTGCATTTGGCATTGTTTCTGGAATGATTGGCTCAGTTTGTTGATACTAATACTTAAAAGGACTTTGGGTGTTTTGGGCATGAACCGGTGGAAAGATATTTGGATGAGTGGGTTTAGGTCTGGATATATTTATTGGAGGATTACTTGGCATGGTGTTTGGTTAATATGATGAGGATTGTCTTTATTTTAAACAACCAGGTTCCGAGAGAGATAGAAAACTTGGCCAAATTGAGCTTGTGTGGTACCTCTTCTTTCAATCTAAAATCTTGCGCTCAAGTCTTAGGACAAGATTACTTGGAAGTTATCCTCCCTCGGAAGTTTCTAACTTTTCGGTAGTGTTGTTGTCTTCAACTATTTTAACCTTTAGGTTTATAGCTTGCTCTTTGAGAAAGAGGAGAAAGGGGTTCCTTTTGATCATTTATGTGCCAGAATGAAGAACATAACAACCTTAATAATGGGGAAACCAATAGATTCAATAGAAAACGATGTTAGGGGATTTAAACAATATAATAATAAGAACATGTTGATTGAAACACACACCCAAAATGCACGGAACCTCGTTTAGCCAGAGGTTGGCCTAAGATAACATATAAATGATGCAAAATAATTACTTCAAGCCTATTTATCAATTGGAGTATAGAGTTAGAAAAATAAAATGAATTTCATTAATTGAAATAATTTCAATTTATTACATCAAACCAAAGAAAAACTAGAAATATGCTAAAGGTCTAGGGATAACATATGACAATAAAACTAAAGAAAAAAATCAATTACGTTAGTGTCTAATGTTAGGCAAAATTTTCTGCCTCATTTTTGGGGTGGCACCGTATTTGGTTTTGAGAAGGCTGCGAGCCCATTTTCTTTCCCTTTCATTGCCGAAATCCGGAAGACCTTCTTTGCTCAAATATGCATGCCCTACGTCCTGTAGAAGCCACACATAATATTTAGGCATGCAGACTGGTCTATGCTATTTAACATCCATAGTTACCAACCGTTTCCCATCTTCGTTATATGGTGTTCACTTGCGGTATTTTTGACCCAAAGTCAAACCCATGGTGGCCTATGTCGAATCATAGAGGTATCATTTTGATTTGTCCAAATTATCAAAGGACTTGGAGTGATGCGTATGGTTTAACACCGTTCATAAGAATAAGCTCGATAAAGTAGATCTCATTACCCCATATAATGGCAAGCCGAAGCTTTAACAAGTAATACTTCCATTGGATTTCAATGCGCTCTCCCAAGTACATAAATCACTCATCTGTTCAAAGAGAGGAGATATGTCATCAGTAAGGGATGATTGATAATTTGGTTCCCCATGATCCCTCTATCAATCTCTACCTTATTAGCCCTTTGGCAGAAGTGTTCAATAGCCCAGAGTTGCAAAAGAAAGTTACACCCTATAAGTACCTCTTTCCTTTGGTGCATGTGGTCAATCCTTTTAGAATTTCATCAAGTATCATGGGAAATATTGTCTTCCCAGATTGAACAAACATACATACTGCACAACACAAGCTAGTGTGGATGTTTCCCCTTTCCCTAGGGAAAATAATCCTAATAATGCGACAATGAATGCGTTAAGACGGTATCTTTCCCATTTTGCAGGAGCGTAACCAAATTCTTTATGAAAGATTTTACGGCCTTCAAACCCTCTACAAAACGTGAGTAGTACAGGAACTCTAAAGAATTTCACCCCTCTTTCAGACAAAAGTAAACTCGGATCATAACGCATGCCTATTTGATTCAAAAAGGACCCTAGTGTTGGCTTTTGTGGCACAATCGTTTCATGTTCTTTTTATGGGAGAACTGGAAACCCACTAGTCTCTTCAACTGTTGGGGTAAACTCAAATCCTTGATTTGAAAATTAACCTCTCAAGGTCCCAGAATTTCAACAATGCCTTGATCAAGTAACTATCTAACTCGACGACGATCAGAGTGGTAACGCCACCTAGCAGTTCATTTGCCTCTAACTCTCGGTTTCTGTTAATATCCATCCACCAAACCTTCAGGGTAGGATTAAATTTCACCACCATTTCTATGTAGATGAAATGAGGAAAGGTTGTGAATCTACAAACAAAACAACAAACGATTTCTAAATTCCATTTTTTCAAAGTTACCTTGATTAAATTATTATGAACACATTCACAGATAAATATGAAATTAGTCTATAGGGTGTTGGGGACCTTTAGACGATAGGGTTGACTGTTAATTGTGTGGATTGGCACCAAGGGTCAAACAACCAAGGGCTTATGCATCACGTATAACCTAACTAGAAATTCTTAGATTTAGCTTGGCATGGGTTTGAAAAGAATTATATTATAGAGGCTCGTGGTTTTACGGTAATAAAGCTATTTGTTCCATCCACGACTATACTGACTCACTATAATGGGTATTTGAAGAGAATTAGAGTAGTTGTGAGTATTACAAAGGCACTACAACACAGTAAAAATAAAAAAGGAATATGTCCCACTTAAGGGAAGTATGAGAGGAATGCCAGTTTACCAGAAGAGTAAACATTTAGCATTTAGAGGGAAAGCAATGACACATAGGCAGCTTATAAAACTGATACATAAACAAATAAATGCATGCATAAATAAAGGAAGGTAAACATATAAAATTATAAAAAAAATCACACAAATAAGGAAAGAGGGTATGTGATTAAACATGAAAGTAAACATTTAAAGGAAAGGGAAAGGGTGAAGCATGGCAATAAAGAAATAAGGAAGAGGGAAAGGGGTGGAGTATGGAAAGAAGATAATAAAGAAGGAAACAAAATAATAGCTAAATATGGTAATCACCAAAACAAATAATGATATAACCACATAAATTAAACCCGACATAAATCGAATGAAACCCGTCATAGTAAGAATATAATATCCATAATAGAGTCTCCATTGTGTCGCGCCCCATTTTTAATCAAAAACGAATTTTCGTGCATGACCTAACAAATCTTTTAATATTTTAATTTTCAATAGTCAAGGGAACCTAATTAACCTAACTAACTCTAACTAAGTTCATGAGGAAGAGATCAGGGTAAGGTATAACAACCGTAAAAATGCATATGCTAAGTACTGCTTAATGTGGCTAAAATGCCTACGATTAGACCGGGTTCACACGGATTTATGCGTGTAGAAACAGACCTCAGAACCCTTGAGAAATCCAAGATAACTAATTTGGGGAGTTAGTTTATCTAGGAAAATTTGGGTCCATCCATGTAGGGCTCCCGAATATGAAGATTTACTCAAATGAGTATTTACCGGATTTAAAAAAGGAAAATCTTAAGTTTAGAGGGTCTAGGAGTAAAATGGTCTTTTTCCAGGATAAGGGTAGTATCGTAATCACCCTAAATATGTAATTAATTATTAATTTAATAAGGTGGAGGGGTATTTTGGGTAGAGAGGGCCGAAATTGCCCTTTTAGCAAAATCTTGCTCCATCCGGGTTCGAACCTAGGTGGGAGCAATGATTTAAATTGTTTTATTTAAATTGGTAAATTAATTTATTTAATTTATATTTAATATATGATTTACAAAAAAAAGGAAAATAATATTTTAACTATTAATTATTATTTATTAATTAAGATATTTCATTTGACTAAGTCTTGCCTAAGAGTCCTAGTGGACTAAGTCTAAACTACTTCACCTCTTTCAACTCTCTTTCACGTTTAACTCTCTCTCACATCAATATATCTCTCTTTCTTCTCACGTTATCTATGCCTAACCAAAACAAAATAACTGAAAAGAAGCCAAAATTTCTTCACACTTGAAGAAATTTTACGTTAAAAACATATACAACATGTTAACCAAAAACGTACGGCAAAAAGAAGGGTTTTCCGTTGAGTTTTGTGTTGAGGTGTCGAGACTTGGACGTGAGTTTGGAGATTGTCTTTGGGAAGCAGGTTCAAGGTTTGAACTACGTGAAATAAGGTATGGGTTTTCTTACTCTTTGTCCCTTTCCCAAGAGACCCTTAAGTCTTAGATGAATCTACTCCGAAAACTAGGGTTGTTCCCCATTACATTTTCCCTGTCACTAGCTTCCGATGAGATTAGGTTTGTATGTCCTCTAGTAGATTAGGCGTGTAATGTGATGTTTGTGATGAATATGTTCATGAAACTGTGCTCGAAATTGTATGACTGATAATTTATGTCTTCCGAAATTATGTGAAAAATTATATGTGTACAATATGTAAGACGTGACATATATTGTTGGTTTGAAGTTCGAAATGACATATTTTATGGTTGTATTTGACGTGGCCAAACTTGTATAAATCATTTTCATATGAGGTGTAATATGGTTGCTTGGATTGGAAAAACTCTTAGTTGAATGTAACTACAAAACTATACCTAAAAACATACTAAATGATCCATGAATTACCCTAAGAACTAATGTATAAATGTTGGTAAAAAGGAGTTGAAAGACATGACCAAGTTTCCAGAATTTTATAAGCTTGGTTTCGGCCAAACAAAGATGAACAAATCTGAAATTTTAAATGAGTATAAAATAGGTGAGGTCGCTAGGGATTGAACCCAAGACCTCACACAAAAAAAAATGATTTAACAAATAAATGAGGAAATGGGGTTAAGGGGAATAGAACATGGGTGACCTTGACTGAAAATGATAATATTTCACTAAGGCATATTTTAATAAATTAACATAAAAAGGAGTGAGTCACACGGGATTCAAACCCGAGTGCCCTTATTCGACTCTCCTAAGCGTAAAACGGAAATAAAGAAATGAGAGGGTGGGATTCGAACCCACAACCTCTTGGTTAAACAAGAGAGTAAAGAGAAAAATAATGTAGAAAATAAATGTGGAGAGTGGGGATTGAATCCTCAACCTCTTGAATGGATGAGAGATTTTAGGAGAAAAATAAAGGATAAAATAAATATGGATAGTGGGGATTGAACCCACAATCTTTTGGATAGGTAAGAAAGTTAAGAGATAAATTAAAAGAAAAATAATGAGCTTGTGGGGGATTGAACCCACAACCTCCTTGACTTAAAATAAAAAGGAGAGGAGAAAAAGAAAGGAAATATTATGTGGTTGATGGGGAACGAACTAGGGTCAACCAAATTTGAAAATACAATTATCAAGTTTGAAATAAGATTAAGTGTTGTCCAACGGATTTGAAATCGGGTTCCCTTGCCCAATTCCGTATTGACACATAAGTCATACGTAAGTTAATATTTAATGAATGCTGCCTCTAAAGATCGAAATCAATATTTTGTCATATCTACAAGATGCATAGATCTTGTACAACTAATATTGGGTAAACATGAATCACTTAGACAAACTATAAATGAAGCCTCATGGATTTTATGTGTGGACTCATAAGTCTAGCATACGTTTAAAAGTAAGTGAGCGTAAGATGTATGTGATAAAATGATGTAACCATAGAAGGGTCAAGTAAGAGTTTGAAACACACAATGTGGCCAAGTGTATTGGTATATGAAGAAATGAACATTCACGTGTATGAAAAGCAAATGAATTAAAGTTAATGAATGAGGTGACAATATGATAAGAGGCTAATGTGAAAGATGGGAGCAATATCAAATGAGCCTAAGTAAATGTTACCAAAACATACTCACCTATGAGAGTGTAAATCTAATGAAGAGACCACACTCTAATTAAAGTACTGAAGTTAATGCATACTTAATACTAATGATGAGATACGAAATAATCTAATGAGGTATGATGTCCTCATGCTAGAAACCATCTTTCATGATATATGAATTGAATGTAATGGAACTTATACTGAGCACCGATAGACTAGCTATGAGTGGTGATGCCTTCCTTTGGGAAGGGCGGAGGTTCACATAACTCTCATGAGATGCGATTGTCCGGCATGGCAGGTGTGGATATCCTTATACCTCCTAGTCTTTGAACCTATACTCCCAATATAGGTATCTAAAAGGGCTCAATTCCCTATATACGCTAGCATATTTTGGTTCACTTTGGTCGGTGATTCCACCTCTTTTTTGTGTGAGGATTACACACAGGATTTCATGATTCTAACATGATCTATGTCGGTTAAGGTTAAAGTTCCCAAATAAAGAATGAGGTCATCCTCAAGTAATGAACATAATGAAATGAACGATATCAAAGGTGTTAGAATAGTATAATCAAGAGGTGAGCTAGACTTAAGTAATGACACTAGGTCATTCTTGGTCATTTCACAATGAACCCGATGAAAGTCTTAAACTACATCCTAGGTATGGATGGTATTTACACTAGCTTATGAACGAAAAAAAGAAGGCTCTCTAGTTGAGGTCCCATATGTTGATCCCTAATTTTGGGAAGTCCTAATGTCAAGTCCATGATTCCAAGGTCTCTTGGTATATGGATGAATTATATAAAATATGATATGTGCTAATAAAAAATATGTTATGTGATGTGTGCAATATGTTACGTATGATAATGCATGTTACTCTCCTAGGAAGAATTTCCTAATTCGATTTTTGCAAGTCCACTGACTTGACTTTCCATAATTCATATCGTTAGGATAGAGATATTCTTAATCATGCATGTCCTTGTTGTCTGTTTGCATATACCCATACTTAGTACAAGTGTGTACTAATCCCATACAACTCTCTACTTTTAGGTGCAAGTGCAGCTGGACACTGATATACCGTGGTTTCAAGATATTACTAATACTGTTTCCTTATGTTTTGTGTGTCCAAAAGACTTTTTGTGCTACTTTTTATATAATTTTCTCCTTATTTGCAGGAAATCTGTCCAAAGATGAATGCGGAGACTTTTTAGCGAAGAAATGCAGAAGAGACCACCTACGGAGCTTGTGACGGTCCGTCATGCTCGTGACGGTCTGTAGGTGGCAGTGTAGTGCAGTTGCTGAAGGAAGATGGGGAAGTCTGACCAAGTGTGGGGTTATGAAAAGCGTGACGTACCGTCGTATCCATGACGGTACATCCTGCAGGTTCGTCATGAAGATCAAAAAAGTAGTCCCAGTACTCATATTCCAAGAGTTCAAGTGTTTTGGAACGGAGACCCTCGACGGACCGTTGTGCCTCTAACAATCCGTCATACCTGCCGTCGAGGGTAATGAAGAGAACAACAGAAGAAAATTGCACAAATATGGGACGACGGAATCCATGACGGCCCCTCGTCACCACGACGATCCGTCGCGAGGTCCATTGACCCAGCCGCATTTCGACAGATTTCCAGCAAATAGAGTCCTTGTTTAATTAGATTTTTATTTTCTATAAATAGTTCGAAAAACCTCATTTTTGAGGTTAGAACGGGATTATTAGGTAGACTATGGAATATTAGGTTAGACTCTTGATTATTTTGTTAGGCCCTTGATTATTGTTAGATTCTTGATTATTTTGAGATTCTTTGAATTGATTTTTGGTGATTTTTGTTGATTAATCAAGCGAACTTTCTGATTTTACTCTTTGTCACTGAAGTAAGTACGTGAATTCTCATACCATATATTTGAATATTGTGATTATGACTATGGGTAACTAAACTCCATAACTAGGGTTGTGGGAACCATAGGCAAATAATGAGGTAAAACCTAACTAAAATAACAATTCTAGAATAGTGTCTTGCATGTATTGATAATTCTTTCGCATAGAAGTCTTTTTAACGGATGGCCAACGTTAGAACTCGCCTTAATGTTACTTGCCGGACCAAGGAGGTAGATAATAGGAAAGGAATTATCAACATAGATTTAGTGAATACTATCTAATAGGCTAGTATTGATTGGAAAGAGGTAATAACTTAGTCAAATATCGAATAAGATGCTTAATATGAGGTAAAGATAAGGGTTAGGATAGCAACACACGTAGCCGAACCAAGGTGCGGAGTGAAATTTTCTAGATGCCGGACCAAGGATTTAGAAATACATAACTTATCACTTTGCATGCAAGATAGTAGGAAAGAATTGTTATAGTTAGACTTATCAAGTTATGAACCTGTGGGAAACACGTAAACCCTAGTTACTTTGATTAATTGATTAAACTCCAACATTCGAAGATGTTAGTTGTCTCCTTTTATTTCGCTAGTTATTTTCATTTATTTAGAAATAGAAACCCCCCCTTTTTTTTTATCATTTTATGCTTTCTAAGGAAGTAATTGACTAAACAATAGTAATAATAGATTAAAGTTAAGTCTAAACTAATTTCGTCGTGGGAACTATCCCAACCTCACTAGTTGGGTTATTTACCTGACACAACCGCTTTACTTTTATTTGAGGAGTAAGTTTGAGCGTATCAAATTTTGGCGCCGCTGCCGGGGAAAGTAGCTTTTAGATTAACTTAAATTTTACTATAGTTTAGTTGATATTTTCTTGATTTTACTTTGTTTTATTGTTTTTGATTCGTGCAGAACTACCCTCCTTGTATGCCAAATACACGGAGAGGAAGAGAACCCTCGTTTCCCTACGATAACGAATGAGAGCGTACACTACGCAACATGAATAGAAACTTGGGAATTAATGATGATGATCCAAACCAGAA
This sequence comes from Solanum peruvianum, assembly GCA_027705065.1. Classification (NCBI taxonomy): domain Eukaryota; kingdom Viridiplantae; phylum Streptophyta; class Magnoliopsida; order Solanales; family Solanaceae; genus Solanum; species Solanum peruvianum. The sequence continues at coordinate 21,995,855 of JAKWJD010001756.1, read as the reverse complement.
CATCCCAGCTTCTGTTGATGTTCATAGTCTGTTGTTACCTGATGCTTTGGGTGAACACCAACAGAGGGGACAAAATCCCACTCGACGGCCCCAAGCATACTACAGAGGCTATGACAACATAGTAGACTCCAATGGGCCACTTGTCTTGACTCCTCTACCACCAGTACACACCTTCGTGGTAACTCGTAGCCTGATGCAAATGTTCATTGCCAGAGGTTTGTTTTCAGGGCTACCTTCTGAGGATCCACATGCCCATATAGCTAAGGTAAGGGCAGTGTGTAAAAGTTGTGTAGGGAGGCTTGACTTGGACTTGGATGTAATAGGGATTAGAGTGTTTCCTCTCTCACTGATGGGAGAGGCTGCTATATGGTTCACTAAGCCCCTTACAACTCAATTTTAACTTAGAACGAACTAAGGGATGTTTTCTTAGCACGCTACTATCCGGTCTCAAAGTAACTAAACCACAAAGACATAGTGAACAACTTTATGGCACTACCAGGAGAGTCAGTTAGTATTTCTTGGGATAGATTCACCTCGTTCATGAGAAGTGTCCCAAATCACCGTATAGATGATGAGTAACTGAAGGAATACTTCTATCAGGGACAAGATGATAATAATAAAGCGGTGTTGGACACTATAGCTGGTGGATCTTATGGGGAGTGTCCTTATGTTGAGATTGCTGAAAAATTAGAGAAAATCTCCCGGAATAATAAAGCTTGGAGTACTAGTAAGTCAGATACCGGGAGAAATACCTTCGTAGTACAGTCCACTCACAACCCAGCCACAGATGAGATTCATGAAGAAATGGCTCAGATGAGAACTGAGCTTGGGTTGGTACTAAAACATATCACTGGGGGTGCAGAAAGGATAAATGCAGTCAACTACTTGTCGAAACCACCGCCACATAATGATGAATGTTATTATGCGGAGGACTCCTATGTAGTAAATGAGCAGATGGGGGAGGAGGGGGGGGGGGTTTCCGACCGAGTGCCCAAGGCTCAAATAAGGATAATTGGCGCCAAGGTCAAGGGAACCAAGGTCAGATCTATGGTAACTATAACCGTGAAGGTCATTATGTCCGAGAGTGAAACTACAACAGCGTCAACAACTTCAACATGGGTAACTACGGTAGCAAAAATGATAGGAATGGGCCCTATATCCCTCCTCAAAATCGTGAAGTTACTCCTAGGGATGGTGGAGATAGTATGGCGTGAGTTGAGGATATGTTGCACAAAATGATGAGGAGGTTCGATGCTAGTGATGAGCACATTAAAGAGTTAAGGTATGATTTAGCAGTTATTGGGATAAAATTCGATACACATGCAATATCGATTAAGCAAATCGAGTTGCAAATGCCCAATTATCTGCGACTGTGAACACACGGCAACCGGGCACTCTTTCTAGCAACACTGTCCAAAATAAAAAAACGATGCACACTGTATGGCAATAACTACTCAGGGTGGTAAGCAAACCATTGACCAACCTATGTCGTCTAATGAGGAAAAGGTGGTAAAGGGTAGTGGTGAAGCAGAAGAGAGCACTGTAAAAGATGCAGAAGTCCCTGTGAAGGTAATTCCCATGCCTAGACCACCACCACACTTCCCTCATAGATTAGTGAAAAAGACCGAGGATGGTAAATATAGGCATTTTATAACAATGCTGAAGTAGCTTTCTATCAATGTCCCTTTGGTAGAAGCTCTAGAACAAATCCCCGGTTATGCAAAGTTTATGAAAGACCTGGTTACAAAAAAAAGATTGATCACTTTCGAGGATGATGATAGAATGCAATATTGTAGTGCTATTGCAACAAGATCTCTCGTACAAAAGTAAGAAGATCCGGGTGCGTTCCCTATTCTTTGTACAGTCGGGTCATTACATTTTGCGAAAGCATTATGTGATCTGGGGGAAAGCATAAATCTCATGCCCCTCTGGATTTAAAAGAAGTTGGGTTTGGGTAACCCAAAGCCCACTGCGAAATTGAAATGTGAAAAGGCCTATAGGGATACTCCATGATGTGCTAGTAAAAGTGGAGTCATCCATATTTCTGGCAGATTTTGTTATTCTTGATTGTGAAGTCGATTTTGAAGTGCCTATTATTCTTGGGAAGCCATTCCTTGCTACAGGAAGAGCCTTAGTTGATATGGAAACGGGGCAGATGAATTTTTGGTTGAACAATGAAGAAGCGACCTTCAACATTTGTAGGACCATGAGGCAGAGTGGTGAGCTCCAATCGGTATCTGCCATATCCCACAAAGAAAAGATGAAGAAGGAGAATGAACAAAAAAGTGCAAAACAAGAGTTTATGCTTGGGGATTTGGTGCTTTTAGACAGTTTTGGGTTGCCTTGTCTTCCGGACAATCTCAAGTCCAAACGGACTGGCCCTTACTTGATTACCCAAGTATTCCCTCATGGAGCAGTTGAGTTAAAAACCAAGGAGGGAGTGCGGTTTAAGGTGAATAGAGAATGAATAAAACTCTATTTTGGGCATACTGCATTGGTGAATAAAGTGATAGAGGCATACCATCTTGATGAAGGCTGAGTAATCAAGTGTTATCAGTCGTACCGCGACGTTAAATCAGGCGCTTGTTGGGAGGCAAACCAATACTTATAGTTTTTTTTCTTTCTTTCTAGTAATGGTAGCATTTTCTACTAATGGGTTTTAAATTTGCAGGCACATCACCCGGAAATTCTGCAGAAAATCACTCTGCAACAGTCACCAACGGACACATGCGACGGACCGTCGTTCTCTCGACGGTCCATCCTGCACAACCGTTCTGGTTGTCAGAGACCTTATTCCTAAGGGTCTCTCACATTTTCTAAGTGTCCTCCAACGGACATCTATGACAGACCGTCATACTCTCGACGGTCCTTCCTGTATAACCGTCATGACGGTTAGAGACCCCTCTCTTAAGGGTCTCCATTTTTTACGTGCCCCACGGCGGACATCGAGGACGGACCGTCATAATCACAACAGTCCGTGCTGATTGTAGGTGCTTTGCGCCCCAGGTTTGCTTCACCTACCACTCTTGTATTTCAAATTTTTTTATGCATTGGGGACAATTGCATGTCTTTTTGTTGGGGGTGGGGTAAATGGAAAGTGAGTGCTAGGGTGAATTTTGAGTATCCCAATTCACTATCCTCTTTTGGGGTTTCCTTGCCTATGTTTTTTTCCCCAAGAGAGTGATTACTTTTTCTGTTGAACCGGCATGTCTATATCTTGTTTACATAGTTTAATTCTGGAGCATGATGGCTAAAAGGATATCCTGATAAAATGGAAAATGATGCATGACTAGGCATAGTAATTTATAAATGTGTGGCTCTAAGCATGAGATAGAGATACACCACAGCATGACCCTAAGTATAAAATTCGAACTAGGTGTCTGATAATCTGGTAGATTTATGAGATGTCAAGTGAGTGTGAGGAAGATACTGAGCTAGAACTTGCCTGGTTAGTCCTGCTAAAAGTAAGTTGTAATAGACAATTAGGAAAGGATCATAGGCCCTTATTCAATATAGCCCATTTTTAGCCTAAATAAAAGAAAACCAAATGAAATTTATCCTTCTTTGATCCAAATGATTTGAGCTTAAATTAGACCTTTCTTTTTCACCCCAACTAATCTTTTCTGGGAATAATGTGTTGGCCCTAGTCCCTTCTTGAACATGTGCACCTTAGCTTATGCCAAAAGCATATGTTGAGGCTGGCTAATGCAGTAAACAACCTTTTAAGGTCCTGACCCAACTTTGGGTATTGTGTACTTTGACTCATGGCAAAGCCATGAGTTGAGGGTGTCTATTATGAGGAATGCTCTGGAAAATGGGGTTGAAAGAACAAGGAGAGAGAAAGAACATAAGTAAAGTGACTCAAGAATTAGTTGAAAGAAAAGTAAAAAAAAAAAAGTTACAAGAAATACAAGCAAGAAAAGAAGAGAGTCACTTACACAAATGAAGAAAAAAAGGGAAAATAGCAAGGTGAAAGAATATGGGAACTAGGCAAAATAAAATGATTGAAAATGGTATGTTTAGCCGATATGTCAAGGAGGGCAATGTTATGCCTCGTATTTTTATACGTAGTGCGCAGCATGAACTAGTAGATGTAAGTCCGGGGAATGAGATTTTATTTTAAGTTCCAAGTGTTTAAGATATATTAGGCAAGGATGTTAATTCTAAATGTGATATTAATTAGTGGCTTATTAGGCCATTAACTTTAAGTGTCGGGTTAATTAGTGGTTGATTAGTCCATTAACTTTAAGTGTGGGTTTAATTAGTGGCTGATTAGGATTAAATTAATCTAGTGGGCCCCACCACTCAAGGCAAAGTAAAAGGAATCAGATTGGAAGATGGCCTTAGTGGAGCATGGGTAGGTGGGGGCTGCCTCCACTTCATAATATTAAATATTAAAAGGAATCAGATTGGAAGATGACCTTAGTGGAGCATGGGTAGTGGGGGCCTGCCTCCACTTCATATTATTAAATATTAAAAAGGAATCAGATTGGACGATGGCCTTAGTGGAGCATGTGTAGTGGGGGGCTGCCTCCACTTCATATTATTAAATGGTGTAGTGAAATAAATTGCAAGCATATAATCTTTTATTCACCACTTGGCTTAGGCAGCCATGGAAATGGAGAAAATCAGCCATGAAACTCTTGGCCAGCAGCTACAAAGAATTTGGTTAGTAATCTCTTTGCTTGGTGTGTTAATTCCTTAGAATACCTTTGTTAATTAGCCATTAATGTTAAGAAGGAGTCGTGAACAATAGATTAGGAAATTTGTTTTAGTTATTGAATGTGCTAAGTATGAACAGAAACCATGATCGGATTGCTAGTGGTGTTATGTTAGTGTTTGGGCTTTTTTGATTAAAGCAAACTGCAAGAAACTATGTTTTGGTGTTATGTGTATGTTAATATGTTTATGGGTATATACTCCAAAGGATGAATACGATAAGGTAGATGTGTTGCGAATTATAAAACGAGTTATCGCTCGGTGTGTCGTTGTTTCGTTACTATGGTTGCCGAGACGGAACTGTTTTTAGGGGAGGCTGTTTAATATGATTCGTTGGGTTATATGTGTTATTGGTATTGCTGTGGATAATTTGGTTTGTTGTCGGATTGGGACGAAGTAAGGAATATAGGGGAAGTGCTGCCGGATTTTTTTTAGATTATTAGCTAGCTTACAAAAAGTAGTAAAGCGCGACGTTTATCTAATTGCGGCACAATTGTTACTAGTTATAGATTAATTGCTTGAGCAGTAAATATTGGACGTCCGGCTCGACTATACGGTATGTAACGCTATACTTTCTTTGTTTGTTTGGCATGACTTTTAAAAATGAGCAAATAACGGACAGATTTGATACCTACTTCTAGAGCGTCTAGGTGACGTATATTCTTACTTCCACAACTATTCCATTATATATCGGCTATGTCTAAGGCTATGGTGATTTCTTATATTTATGGTAGTGCTTCTTAGAGTCATTGAGATTTTACGTTTCCATATCGTATTAAAGGTTCATAATCTTGATATAACGTTAATCTTTGGTAATACTCCTTGCTGGTTCACGTTGATTGTTCTATTGAGTTATAAGAAATGATTTTAATTGCATATGGTTGCTCATAATATTCTGCTCGTGCATAGAGTCAATTATCATTTCACCGAGTCCCGGTCCGGGTAATGTTCGTGCAGAGTTTCTTGCATATGTCACCGAGTCCCTCACTAGAGGGTCGGGTATGTATATTATATATATGATTGGTGATGAGGATGGTTATGATGATGATGATGACGGAGATGATGTGATGACTGTTTCACCGAGTCCCTCACTAGAGGGCCGGGTACGTATGATATATATATAATGATGATTATTTTGCCGAGTCCCTTACTAGGGAAGCTGGGCATCTTATATGTTAAAGATATGCATGATTTTCACTTAAAAGGTACCTGTATAGCGATATCTTGTTTCGACTTATCATGTTGGTATCCTGTCATCTTTACCTTATGCTTTTCATAGTTAATACATTGTCCGTACTGACCCCTTTCCTCGGGGGGCTGCGTTTCATGCCCACAGGTGTAGACGCTCAGTTCGGTGATCCTCCTGCCTAGGATATCTACTCTGCTATTTGGGAGAGCTCCAGTATTCCGGAGCCCAGTCGTTTGGTACATAACTTTTTATGTAGTCTTTTGCTTGTATATGGGTATGGCGGGGCCCTATCCCGTCGAGTTTAACTACTATACTCTTATAGGTCTGTAGACATCGTGTGGGTTGTATATTTATGTCTTTGATAATGGTCTTGACATGGTTTGTTTGGGATGTCCGCTTGTACAAGGGCACCCTTGTCGGCTGCGTACATCATTGTGTATTGTGTAGTGGCAGCCTTGTCGGCTGCGTACGCTATTATGCTTTGGATAGTGGTGGCCTTGTCGGCTCGCGTATGTTGTTATGGTTTAATGGTTATGACTCCTAATGTGACAAATCCACTTCATATATATATATGGCGTTGGGGTTGGCTTGATTTGATTAAATTCCATATTGTCTTAGTTTCAGTTGGTCATACTTTATAGGTTTGTATGTGAGTGTCCAAAATGGGCACTAGTCACGGCCCATCTGGTTGGGTCTTGACATAGTGTTATCAGAGCCGTTCTTCCTCGGAAGTGTCTACAGACCGTGTCTAGTAGAGTCTTGTTTATCGGTGTGTTGTTCACCACATCTATAAACAGGAAGCTACAGGACATTTAGGATGTCATCCTTTCTTCTTATTCTAGATCGTGCGATAGATCTATATTAACAGGATAGTCCCTCTCTAACGAATCCCTGTGTTTTCACTTATGCCTCCAAAGAAAGCGACAGCCGCCCAGAAGGGAAAATCGGTAGCAGAAAGTACTAGTCAGACCCGGAGAGTTACTAGGGCCCGTGCCTAGTCTATGCCTGGTATTGTGCTCCAGTCGGAAGCCCTGCTACACCGCCACCGCTAGAGGAGCTTAGAGGAGCAACAACTCCATTTCGGGGGACACCACCACCAGCCCCCGAGGCCCAAGAACCTGAACCTCCAACTCCTCAGCCAGGGGCGGAGGATAGGGCCATGAGAGATGTTGTTCAGTTGCTGACTAGATTAGTAGCAGGTCAGGCTCGCAGGCATGGACTAGGAGTTGATCATGCGGACAGATCTGATAGCTTAAGGGCTCGTGACTTCTTAAGTTGTAATCCTCCAAAGTTCTTTGGGTCAAGGCCCCAGGATGATCCGCAAGAGTTTATTCGTCAGATGCAGTGTACATTGAGGATAATCAAGGCTTCGGAGACCGAGTCTGTCGAGTTGGATACGTATCGTTTGCGGGATGTATCTATTACTTGGTATGAGTCTTGGGAGTTATCTAGGGGTAGGATTGCTCCTCCAGCGGTATGGGATGAATTTGTATCGTCTTTCCAGGGCCACTTCCTGCCTCCAGAGATGAAGCGAGCTAGAGTCGATAGATTCTTGCGTTTGAGGCAGAATGGCAGGAGCGTTAGAGAGTATAGCCTCGAGTTTGATTCATTGGCTAGGCATGCGCCTACTATTTTGGCTGATATGGCAGACAGGGTACATCGTGATGGGATTGGACTCGTTATCTGATTGACGGTTGTATGGCAGTGACTCTGCAGCCAGGTGTGGGCATTGCTCGGGTGCAGGCATATGCACAGGGGGTAGAGGATCGGCACCAGGGACGTCAGCCAGATAGAGATTATAATAGAGGCCAGCATAAGAGGGCTAGATAAGCAGGTTATCCTGACGAGTTTCGAGGTGGCCAGTCTCAGTAGCATGTTAGATTTTCTTTCCAGCTAGCATAGAGTGAACCCCCACGTTCCATGGGTAGGGGGTTCGATCGTACGAAATATTTGGAAACTGGTCAGAGCTCTAGGGCGTCAGGGTCATAGATGGGCAGGGATTCGAGCCAGTCGAGGCCACCTTTGCCTCGGTGTTCTCGGTGTGGTAGGTCCCATCCTGGGGAATGTCGTTGGGCTATAGGTGTGTGTTTTTAATGCGGCCGTCAGGGTCATAATATGAGGGAGTGTCACCTTAGAGGTAGTGCAGGTGGTATCGCACAACCTTCTGGGTCCGTTGCTGGTTCATCTCCTTTTGTGGCTATGCGTCCTATGGGGCAGGGTATTCAGGAGCCAGCAGGCCATGGTAGAGGACGTGGTGGAGCTTCCAGTTCTAGCGGTCCCTCGAACCGTATATATGCTTTGACTAGTAGGCAGGATTAGGAGGAATCACCTAATGTGATCACAGGTATATTATCACTATTCTCCCGAAGTGTGTATGCATTGATAGACCCAGGTTCCACCTTATAATTTATATCTCCCTTCGTTGCTAGAAGGATCGGAATAGAGTCTGAGTTTATAGAACCATTTGAGGTAGCTACACCTGTAGGAGATTCTGTCATAGCTATGTGAGTATATAAGAATTATTCAGTGGTTCTATATAGTCGTCGTACCGTAGAAGATCTAATAGATTTAAATATGATTGAGTTTGATATTATCATGGGCATGGATTGGTTGGCTGCTTGTTATGCTAATGTTGATCGCAGAGGAAAGATAGTTCGATTTCAATTTCCAGGGGAACCGATTATAGAGTGGAAGGGGAGTACTGTATCGCAGAAAGGTAAATTCATTTCATACCTTAAGGCCGGGAAGATTGTTAGAAAAGGTTATATTTATCATCTGGTTCGGGTGCATGACATAAAGGCAGAGGCACCGACTCTTCAATCAGTCCTAGTAGTTATTGAATTTCCTGATGTATTCCCAGAGGAACTTCCAGGCCTTCCTCCAGAATGGGAGATAGAGTTTACTATAGATGTACTGCTAGATACCCAGCCTATATCTATACCTCCTTATAGAATGGCACCTGCTGAGTTGAAGGAATTCAAAGAGCAATTGAGAGATTTGTTAGAAAAGGACTTCATGAGGCCTAGTACGTCACTTGGGGAGCACCGGTACTGTTTGTGAGGAAGAAGGATGGGTCACTGCAGATGTGTATTGATTATAGGCAGCTGAACAAAGTAACAGTAAAGAACAAGTATCCCATCACAAGGATTGACGATCTATTTGACCAGTTGCAGGGTGCTAAGTGTTTTTCAAAGATAGACTTGCGGTCAGGTTATTATCCGGTGCGGGTAAAGGAGGCAGATATTCCAAAGACGGCATTCCGGACCCGATACGGGCATTATGAGTTTAGAGTGTTGTCTTTTGGGTTGACTAATGCTCCAACGGTGTTTATGGATTTAATGAATCGAGTGTTTAAAGCATTCCTTGATATGTTTGTTATTGTATTTATAGACGATATTCTGGTCTATTCACGTTCAGAAGAGGAGCATGCAGACCATTTAAGGATGGTACTTGGGGTGCTTCAGCACCAAAAGTTGTACGCTAAGTTTTCTAAGTGCGAGTTCTGGTTGACTCAGTGGCATTCTTGGGGCATATTATTGGAGCTGATGGCATTCGGGTGACACGCAGAAGATTTAGGTGGTAAAGACTTGGCCCAGACCTACGACACCTACTGAGGTACGCAGCTTTCTGGGGTTAGCTGGATATTACTAGAGATTCGTAGAAAATTTTGCCTCAATTTCAGCGCCTTTGACAAGGCTAACTCAAAAGGCAGCCAAATTCCAGTGGACTGATGCTTGTGAGCGAAGCTTCCAGCTATTGAAAGACAAATTGACTACAGCTCCAGTCCTAACTCTTTCGGAGGGACCAGACTTATTTATTGTGATGCTTTCGGTGTTGGGCTAGGATGTGTATTGATGCAGCATGGCAAAGTTATAGCCTATGCCTCCCGACAGCTTAAGAAGCATGAAAAGAATTATCCTACTCACGATCTGGAGTTAGCAGTCGTGATTCATGCCTTGAAGATATGGAGGCATTATTTATATGGTTTCCATGTGTACATCTATACCGATCATAAGAGTCTCCAATATATCTTTAAACAGAAGGAGCTGAATTACGACAGAGGCGGTGGTTAGAGTTGCTAAAGGGTTATGATGTTGATATTTTATATCATCCAGGGAAAGCAAATGTTGTAGCAGATGCTCTTAGCCGTAAGTCCATGGGTAGCTTGACACATGTACAACCAGAAAGGAGGGAGATGGTTCGGGAGATTCAGCGGCTATCCAGCCTTGGAGTCCGTTTGGCTAATTCAGAAGATAGTGGAGTTTCTATTCGAGAGGTTGTTGAGTCCTCAATCATAGATGAGGTAAAGAGACACCAATACGAGGACCCTATTCTGGTATAGTATAGAGATACATCTCTTCAAAAGGAAAATACCCCATTTAAGGTTACACCTGACGTAGTGTTACGATATGAAGGCAGATTGTGTGTACCCGATATTGCGAGGCTACAACGGCAAGTTATAGGAGAGGCACACTCTGCCCGTTATTCTATTCACCCAGGGTCAACAAAAATGTATCATGACCTCAGATGCTTATACTGGTGGGATGGCATGAAAAAGGACATTGTGGAGTTTGTTGCTCAGTGCTCCAATTGTCAACAAGTCAAGATCGAACATCAAAAGCATGGTGGATTATTACAGAAGATAGAGATCCCAACTTGGAAATGGGAGATGATTAATATGGACTTCATTACAGGCTTACCTCGCACCCAACGGACGTATGACTCTATATGGGTTATTGTAGATAGGCTGACGAAATTGGCCCATTTTCTTCCAGTCAGGACTACTTATTCGGCTAAAGATTATGCGAGGTTATATATCAGGGAGATAGTGAGACTTCATGGGATTCCCACGTCCATTATATCAGACAGAGGAGCTCAATTTACAGCCAACTTTGGAGATCGTTTCAGAAGGGATTGGGGACACAGGTGAACCTTAGCATAGCATTTCACCCTCAGACTGATGGGCAGGCTGAGCGTACTATTCATACATTAGAAGATATGTTGCGGTCCTGTATTATTGACTTCAAAGGTAGCTTGGATGATCACTTGCCACTCATTGAGTTTTCCTATAATAACAGCTACCATTCTAGTATCCAGATGGCACCGTACAAGGCCTTATATGGGAGGAAGTGCAGGTCACCTATTGGTTGGTTTGATGTTGGCGAGTCTAAGTTAATAGGCCCGGATATGATTCAGCAAGCTGTTGACAAGGTGAAGCTTATTCAAGAAAGATTATTAGCAGCCCAGAGTCGACAGAAGTCATATGCAGATAATCGGTGTAGAGATTTGGAGTTTCAGATTGGTGACTGGGTATTCCTGAAGGTATTACCCATGAACGGTGTGATGAGATTCGGCAGGAAGGGGAAGCTCAGTACGAGATACATTGGGCCTTATCAGATTGTTCGTAGGATAGGCAAGGTTGCATATGAGTTGGATCTACCATCTGATTTGGAGGCGGTACATCCAGTCTTCCATGTATCGATGCTACGTAAATGTATTTGTGATCCTTCTAGAGTATACCCTGTAAATGATGTTCAGGTAATAGAGGAGTTGTCATATGAGGAGAAACTTGTAGCTATACTTTATCGCCAGGTTAGAAGGTTACGTATGAAGGATGTGGCTTCCGTCAAAGGGTTGTGGCAAAATAATAATAGGGAGGAGATGACTTGGGAAGCGGAAGACGAAATGAAGAATAAGTATCCTTACTTGTTCCCCGTACCTGCTAGTAATTCAATTCCTAGCTTGAATATATTGATTGATAAACGAGATTATGTAGTAAGTAGTGACTCTGTGAGGCATCTGTAAGTTACGAAATGCAGGTTGATAGGTATAACTGTTAGAGAGACCTCGCTGAATTTTTTTTTTTTGGTAAGACGCTAACTTAACATTCGAGGACGAATGTTCCTAAGGGGGGAGGATGTTATGCCTCGTATTTTTATACGTAGTGCGCATCATGAACTAGTAGATGTAAGTCCGGGGAATGATATTTTATTTTAAGTTCCAAGTGTTTAAAGAAATATTAGGCAAGGATGTTAATTCTAAATGTGATATTAATTAGTGGTTGATTAGGCCATTAACCTTAAGTGTGGGGTTAATTAGTGGCTGATTAGGCCATTAACTTTAAGTGTGGGATTAATTAGTGGCTGATTAGGATTAAATTAATCTAGTGGGCCCCACCACTCAAGGCAAAGTAAAAGGAATCAGATTGGGAGATGGACTTAGTGGAGCATGGGTAGTGGGGAGCTGCCTCTACTTCATATTATTAAATATTAAAAAGGAATCAGATTGGAAGATGGCCTTAGTGGAGCATGGGTAGTGGGGGGCTGCCTCCACTTCATATTATTAAATATTAAAAAGGAATCAGATTGAAAGATGGCCTTAGTGGAGCATGTGTAGTGGGGGGGGCTGCCTCCACTTCATATTATTAAATGATGTAGTGAAATACATTGCAAGCATATCATCTTTTTTTCACCACTTGGCTTAGGCAGCCATGGAAATGGAGAAAACCAGCCATGAAACTCTTGGCCAGGAGCTGCAAAGAATTTGGTTAGTAATCTCTTTGCTTGGTATGTTAATTCCTTAGAATACCTTTGTTAATTATCTATTAATGTTAAGAAGGGGGCGTGAACAGTAGCTTAGGAAATTTGTTTTAGTTATTGAATGTGCTAAGTATGAACAGAAACCATGATCGGATTGCTAGTGGTGTTATGTTAGTGTTTGGGCTGTTTTGATTAAAGCAAACTACAGGAAATTCTGTTTTGGTGTTATGTATATGATAATATGTTTATGGGTATATACTCCAAAGGATGAATACGATAAGAAAGATGTGTTATGTATTATAAAACGAGTTATCGCTCGGTGTGTCGTTGTTTGGTTACTATGGTTGCCGAGACGGAACTGTTTTGGGGGAGACTGTTTAATATGATTCGTTGGGTTATATGTGTTATTGGTATTGCTGTGGATAATTTGGTTTGTCGTTGGATTGGGATGAAGTAAGGAATATAGGGGAAGTGCTGCCGGATTTTTGTTAGATTATTAGCTAGCTTATAATAAGTAGTAAAGCGCGACGTTTATCTAATTGCGGCACAATTGTTGCTTGTTATATATTAATAGCTTGAGCAGTAATTATTGGAAGTCCGGCTCGACTATACGGTATGTAACGCTATCCTTTCTTTCTTTGTTTGGCATGACTTTTAAAAATGAGCAAATAACGGACAGATTTGATACCTACTTCTAGAGCGTCTAGGTGACGTATATTCTTACTTCCACAACTATTCCTTTATATATCGGCTATGTCTAAGGCTATGGTGAATTCTGATATTTATGGTAGTGCTTCTTAGAGAAATTGAGATTTTACGTTTCCATATCGTATTAAAGGTTCATAATCTTGATATAACGTTAATCTTTGGTAATACTCCCTACTGGTTCATGTTGATTGTTCGATTGAGTTATAAGAAATGATTTTAATTGCATATGATTGCTCATAATATTCTGCTCGTGTATAGAGTCAATTATCATTTCACCGAGTCTCGGGCCGGGTAATGTTCGTGCGGAGTTTCATGATGATTATTTTGCCGAGTCCCTTACTAGGGAAGCTGGGCATCTTATATGTTAAATATATTCATGATTTTCACTTAAAAGGTACATGTGTAGCGATATCTTGTTTAGACTTATCATGTTGGTATCCTGTCATCTTTACCTTATGCTTTACATACTCAGTACATTGTCCGTACTGACCCCCTTTCCTCGAGGGGCTGCGTTTCATGCCCGCAGGTGTAGACGCTCAATTCGGTGATCCTTCCGCCTAGGATACCTACTTTTCTGTTTGGGAGAGCTCCACTATTCCGGAGCCCAGTCGTTTGGTACATAACTTTTTATGTAGTCTTTTGCTTGTATATGGGTATGGCGGGGCCTTGTCACGTCGAGTTTCACTACTATACTCTTAGAGGTCTGTAGCCATCGTGTGGGTTGTATATTTATGTTTTAGATAATGGTCTGGACATGGTTTGTTTGGGATGCCCGCTTGTACAAGGCAGCCTTGTCGGCTGCGTACATAATTGTGTATTGTGTAGTGGCAGCCTTGTCGGCTGTGTATGCTATTATGCTTTGGATAGTGGTGGCCTTGTCGGCTCGCGTATGTTGTTACGGTTGAATGGTTATGACTCCTTATGTGACAGATCCACTTTATATATATATAATATATATATATATATATATATATATATAATATATATATATAATATATATATATATATGGCGTTGGGGTTGGCTTGATTTGATTAAATTCCATATTGTCTTAGTTTCAGTTGGTCATACTTTATAGGTTTGTATGTGAGTGTCCAAAATGGGCACTAGTCACGGCCCATCGGGTTGGGTCTTGATAGGAAAAAAGTCACTAAAGTATACCTAAATATACCCTAACTTACCCTGAGCCTATGTTACAAGCAAAGAAAGTCTTATCATGATCCTAAGGGTTGTATAGCAAACTTAAAGTAGTGAAAATAAGGGCAAGCTTATGGCAATAGGTATGAATGAGTGTGAATTTGTTCTGAGAGTGAGTGTTGAAACGTAATCCTTATACTCAAACTGAAATCATTGTATGAAAAATGAGGATTTTGTTTTGAAGTGAGGAAACTAGTTGCAGTACCGGAAATATTAGCACCTCGGTGAGAAATTGAAGAGGATAGGTGTTAGTGCATGGTGAGTCTGTGTCATGCTCTGATCTCACATAATTCAATGCCTAATAGTGATAGCATGCATAAATATGATGAGATTAAATGGGATTGATAGTCAAATGATTGCAAAGGATAAAACATGGATACTATTTGACAAAGATTGTGTATTGAGTCATAGTGCATCGCTTGAGGACAAACAACGAATTTAAGTTGAGGGTGTTCATATACCGTGGTTTCACGGTATTATTAATACTTTTTCCTTAAGTTTAGTGTGTCCAAAATCCTTTTTGTGCTAATTTTTATATAAGTTTATCCTTATTTGTAGGAAATCTGCTCAAAGATGAATGCGGAGGTTTTTGAGCGAGGAAATGCAGAAGAGACCACCTACGGAGCTTGTGACGGTCCATCATACTCGTGACAGTCCGTAGGTGGCAGTGTAGTGCAGCTGCTGAAGTAAGATGGGGAAGTCTGACCAAGTGTGGGGTTATGGAAAGCGTGACGGACCATCGTAGCCATGACGGTCCTTCCTGCAGGTTCGTCATGAAGATCAGAGAAGTAGTCCCAGTATCCATATTCCAAGAGTTCAAGTGTTTTGGAATGGATACCCTCGACGGACCGTTGTGCCTCTCACAATCCGTCATACCCGACGTCGAGGGTAATGAAGAGAGAAGTAGAAGAAAATTGCACGACGAAATCCATGACGGCCCGTCTTGACCACGACAATCTGTCGCGAGGTCCGTTGACCCAACCGCGTTTTGACAGATTTCTAGCAAATAGAGTCCTTTTTTAGTTAGGTTTTTATTTTATATAAATAGTTCGAAGAACCTCATTTTTGAGGTTAGACTGGGGATTATTAGGTAGACTCTGGAATATTAGGTTAGACTCTTGATTATTTGGTTAGGCCCTTGATTATTGTTAGATTCTTGATTATTTTGAGATTGTTTGGATTGAGTTTTGGTGATTTTTGTTGATTAATCAAGCGAACTTTCGGATTTTACTCTTTCTCATTGAAGTAAGTACATGAATTCTTGTACCATATATTTGAATATTGTGATTATGATTATGGGTAACTAAACTCTATAACTAGGGTTGTGGAAACCATAGGAAATACATAACTTATCACTTTGCATGCAAGATACTAGGACAAAATTGTTATAGTTAGACTTATCAAGTTATGAACCTGTGGGGAACACGTTAAACCCTAGTTGCTTTGATTAATTAATTAAACTTCAACATTCGAAGATGTTAGTTGTCTCCATTTATTTCGCTAGTTATTTTCATTTATTTAGGAATAGAAACCCCCCTTTTTATCATTTTATGTTTTCTAAGGATGTTATTGACTGAACAATAGTAATAATAGATTGAAGTTAAGTCTAAACTATTTTCCTCGTGGGAACGATCCCGACCTCACTAGTTGGGTTATTTAGTTGACATGGCCACTTTACTTCTTATTTGAGAAGTAAGTTTGAGCGTATCAGACACTAGAACTTACGAATCAATGATGAAGTTATCCGGACGTGGAGCTTTCATCCAAATTTGGTAGGCCCTCATGCTTTCGAGGATGCTTGCCCCTTTTTTTAGCTTAGATGTACGCTTGATCTAGTAGAGTATGTTCCACTAGCGTTTCTTTTCCATTTATTTTCAGATATTGTATTGGTGCCATTTTGGAAAATCTATATCTTGTGCAAATATTGACTATGTCTTTCATTTGATTATCTTTATTTTTGATGGTTGTTATGAAAGCTTATGAGTTTATTTAGATAGTGTTATGCGAGTTCATCAAATTTACCGATAAAATTAACCTAGATGAAGTAACGATGACGTATGTAGGCTTGTGTGCGGCCTCTGAGAAGTCAACGATGCCGGTTTCGGCTAGGGTGTAGACTCTAATTGTGACAAAGTTGGTATTGGAGCGGTAGGTTAATTTCCGAGGATAATAAGTTCACATCAACCGCAACGAGTAGTTTCTAAGTCATGGTAGTTAAGTGCACCACTATCTTGATTTAGAGACTGCACGATGCATAGGAATTCCCTTCTTCTGATATTATCGTGCCTTCTCTAATGTTTGATTTCTTGGCGTTAAGAGCGTATCTAACATCAACTCTTGAGACTCAGAAAGATGAATACGAGGAGAAACGCAGGACGAGATACTGGAGGAGCAATTGTTGGGGTAAATCAAGTTCCTCCCCAGGCTCCAGCTGCTGGAATGCAGATTCCTGTTAGCCAAACTTGGTTGACAGATGGAGAAGTGAGGACAGACTTTGTAAAGATGGATCAAGCCATCACTTTACAAGCTCGGGCTATGAAAACCCAGGCGTAGCAACTTGGTGTTCCCAAGGAGAACCCTCATGCCAGCACCATGGCTAACAGGTTAAGGAACTTCACGAGGATGAATCCTCTCGTTTACACTGGATCTATGATTGTTGAGGATATAGAGGAGGAGTGTAGGGCACCTATGCTCTATGATAGCACGAACCTTTCTAGGTTTATGGTACATGTCCATCAAACGGAAAAAGAAGCATGAAGAGGAAGCACACTAGGGAAGGGAAAAGGTCAAGGCAAGTTGAGGAGAATTTTTCAAGGAAGAATAGAACTGAAATCAGAGATAAGACCAAGATTATAAAGGGACTCTCCCACAAAGGGGATTCAAGTTCATTCAAGGGTCGCTATGATAGGGATTCCGAGCCCAGAATTAAGAGATACACTGTTGTTTGTGAAAAAGAAAGATGGAACCCTTAGAATGTATATGGATTATTGGCAACTCAACAACGTCGCTATCAAGATCAGGTATCCACTTCCTAGAATAGATGACTTGTTCGACCAACTCCAAGGGTCTAGTTTCTTCTTGAAGATTGATCTTCGTTTAGGGTACCATCAGCTTAGGGTTAGGAATGAAGATATTCAAAAGACAGCCTTTCGTACCCGTTAAGGTTATTACGAGTTTCTAGTTATGTCATTTGGTCTCACTAATGCACCTGCTGCATTTATGGATCTCATGAACTGAGTCTTCCGTGAACACCTTGACTCTTTCTTCAATAGTATTCATTGATGACATTCTCATCTACTCTAAGGCCAAGGAAGAGAATGAACATAACTTGAGACTAACCTTGCAGGCACTTAGACAACATCAGTTGTATGCCAAATTTAGCAAGTGTGAATTTTTGCTTAGATCAGTGACCATCTTGGGTCATGTTGTGTTCGACAAAGGTGTGGAGGTAGATCCCAGGAAGATTGAGGCTGTAAAGAACTGGCTGAAACCTCTTACTCCCACATATATCCGTAGCTTCTTGGGATTGGCTGGTTATTATCACAGGTTCGTGGAGGATTTTTCTTCTATTGATGCCCCACTCAGCTTTGACGAAGAAAAAAGTCAAAATCTCAAGGACAGACTCACTTCAGCCCTGGTGCTTATTTTGCCTAAGTGTAGTGAGAATTACACTGTTTATTGTGATGCATCTATGGTTGGTTGGGTTGTGTTCTTATGCAGGGTAGTGGAGGTGTTTAAGTTCATCCTAATTCTGAATCATCGTTGGTAGTTGAAGTCAAGAAAGGTCAACATCTTGATCTGGTGTTGATGGAGTTGAAGGAGTCCGTTTTGGTAAAGATGAATGATTCTTTTATTTTTGGAAGTGACAACATACTTAGGTACAAGGACAGGTTGTGTGTACCAGACGTGGATGATTTGATGACCAAAATTGGTGCAGAGCACATAGTTCCAAATATTCGATACATCCAGGTTCCACCAAGATGTATCATGACCTTAAGCAGATCTATTGGTGGGATGGCATGAAGAAGGACATTGCTGAATATGTGTCCAAGTGTCCTAATTATCAACAGGTTAAGGCACAACATCTTAATCCTGGCGGTCTTACTCAGATGATCGAGGTTCTCACTTGGAAGTGGGAGGCGATTAATATGGACTTCCTGGTTGGTCTTTCGAACACTAGGAGACGGCATGACTTCATATGGGTTATTGTGGATAGTATGTCTAAGTCTGCCCACTTTATCCCTGTATAGTCTACTTATAGAGCCGAGGATCATGAAAGACTCTACATTGATGAAATTATGAGATGGCATGGGATTCCTTTGTCTATCATTTCAAATAGGGGCTCAGTTCATTTTACATTTTTGGAGATCCTTCCAGAAGAGCTTAGGCACACAGGTGAAACTTAGTACTGCCTTTCATCCTCAGCCTGATTGGCAGGCAGAGTGCACTATTCAGACATATGAGGATATGTTGAGGGCGTGTGTGATTGACTTTAGGGGTAGCTTGTATGACCATCTTCCTTTGATAGAGTTCTCGTATAATAATAGTTATCACTCAAGCATTGGGATGGCACTATTGAGGCATTGTATGGTAGAAGTTGTAGGTCTCCAGTTGGGTGGTTCGAGGTTTGAAAGTCATCCATTTTAGGCCCAGAGATTATTCATGAGGCCTTAGAGAAGGTCAGGATGATTAGGGACGGGTTGGCTATTGCCTGCATTCTGCATAAGTCTTATGCAGACAACAGAAAATGACCTTTGGAGTTTGATGTTGGTGACCATGTCTATTTGAAGATATCACCTACGAAGGGGGTGATAAGGTTTGGAAGGAATGTGAAGTTGAGTCCAAGGTATGTTGGGCCATATGAGATCCTGCAGCTTGTTGGTGAGGTGGCCTATGAGTTGGCATTGCCTGTGGAGCTAGCTTCTGTTCATCCAGTCTTTCATGTTTCTATGTTAAAGCAGTGCCTAGGTGATCCAGCATCGACTCTACCTTTTGAAGGTTTGGGGGTCGATGAAGACTTGTCCTGTGAGAAGGTACCTGTTGAGATTTTAGACAGACACATCAATTGGCTGAGGAACAAGGAGATTTCTACAGTGAAGGTGTTGTGGAGGAATCATCTTGTTGAGGGTGCTACGTGGGAGGCCGAGGCCGAGGCCGATATGAAATCCCGCTACCCTCATCTTTTCAGCTCTTGAGGTTATACTTCCTATTCTTAAGTCTTAGTTTACTTATCTCTCCATTCTTTGTTGCTATTTCTTGATTGTGTATAGTAAAGTAACTATGTTATGATATGACTGGAGTTACACTAGATAGTTAGTAATGTCATTCGGGGACGAATGTTCCTAGGGGGGATAATGTAACAACCCTAAAAATGATTATGCTAAGTAATGCTTAATGTGTCTAGAATGCCTACGATCAGATCGGGTTCACACGGATTGATGCGCGTAGAACCAGACCTCTGAACCCTTGTGACATCCAAGCCAACTAACTTGGGGAGTTAGTTAAGCTAGGAAAGGTTGGGTCCAGCCATGTAGGGATCCCGAATAGGATTATTTACTCGGATGAGTCTTTATCAGACTTAAAAAGGGGAAATCTTAAGTTTGGAGGGTCTAGGGGTAAAATGGTTTTTTTCTAGGCTAAGGGTAGTATCGTAATTACACTAAATATGTAATTAATTATTAAATTAATAAGGTGGAGGGGTATTTTGGGTAGATAGGGCCAAAATTGTCGTTTCAACAAAATCTTGCTCCACCCAAGTTAGAACCTAAGTGGGAACTATGATTTAA
Organism: Solanum peruvianum; assembly: GCA_027705065.1. Classification (NCBI taxonomy): domain Eukaryota; kingdom Viridiplantae; phylum Streptophyta; class Magnoliopsida; order Solanales; family Solanaceae; genus Solanum; species Solanum peruvianum. The sequence continues at coordinate 21,975,719 of JAKWJD010001756.1, read as the reverse complement.
ATTATTTTATTTGAATTGGTAAATTTATTTAATTAATGAATATTTAATATCTGATTTAAGAAAAAGGAAAATCAGATTTTAACTGTTAATTATTATTTATTAATTAAGACATTTCATTTGACTAAGTCTTGCCTAAGAGTCCTAGTTGACTATGTTTAAACTACTTCACCTCTTTCAGTTCTCTCACGTTTAACTCACTCTCACGTCAATATCTCTCTCTTTGTTTTCACGTTCTCTCTGTCTAACCAAAACACAATAACTGAAAAGCAGCCAAAAGTTCTTCACACTTGAAGAACTTTCATGTTAAAAACATATACAAAACGTTACCAAAAACGTAAGGCAAAAAGAAGGGTTTTCCGTTGAGTTTTGTGTTGAGGTGTCGAGACTTGGATGTGAGTTTGGAGAAGGTCTTTGGGAAGAAGGTTCAAGGGTTGAACGACGTGAAATAAGGTATGGGTTTTCTTATTCTTGGTCCCTTTCCCAAGAGACCCTTAAGTCTCAAATGAATCTACTCCGAAAACTAGGGTTGTTCCCCATTACATGTTCCTCGTCACTAGCTCCCAATGATCTTAGGTTGGTATGTCTGCTTGTAGATTAGGCATGTAATGTGATTTTTGTGATGAATATGTTCATGAACTGTGCTCGTATGACTGATAATTCATGTCTTCTGAAATTATGTGAAAAATTATGTGTGCGCAATATGTAAGGGGTGACATATAATGTTGGTTTGAATTTCAAAAATGACATGTTTTATGGTTGTATTTGACGTGCACAAACTTGTATAAATCATGTTCATATGAGTTAAACTATTGTTGATTGGAGACGAAAAACTCTTAGCTAAATGTAACGACAAAACTACACCTAAAAACATACTAAATGATCCATGAATTACCCTAAGAACTAATGTATAAATGTTGATAAAAAGGAGTTGAAAAACATAACCAAATTTCCAGCATTTTATAGGCTTGGTTTCTGCCAAAAAAAGATGAATAAATCTAAAATTTTAAATGAGTATGAAATAGGTTAGGTCGCTAGAGATTGAACCCGAGACCTCACACAAAAAAGTCATTAAACAAATAAATAAGGAAGTGGGGTTAAGGGGAATTGAACTTGGGTGAACTTGACTGAAGATGATAATATTTCACTTAGGCATATTTTAATTAATTAACATAAAAAGGAGTGAGGAACACAGGATTCGAACCCGAGTGCCCTTAGTCGACTCTCCTAAGCCTAAAACGGAATAAAGAAATGAGAGGGTTGGAATTTGAACCCACAACCTCTCGTTAAACAAGAGAGTAAAGAGAAAAATAATAGAGAAAATAAATATGGAGAGTGGGGTTTGAACCCCCAACCTCTTGAATGGATGAGATAGTTAGGAGAAAAATAAAGGAGAAAATAAATGTGGAGAGTGGGAATTGAACCCACAACCTCTTGGATAGGTGAGAAGTTAAGAGATAAATTAACAGAAAAATAATGAGCTTGAGGGGATTGAACCAACAACCTGCTTTTCCTAAACGAAAAAGGAGAGGACAAAAAGAAAGGAAATATTATGGGGTTGATGGGGATCGAACTAGGATCCCCCAAATCTGAATAATACTATTATCAAGTTTAAAATAAGATTAAGTGTTGTCCAAGGGATTCTAAATCGGGTTCCCTTGCCCAATTCCGTATTGACACATAACTCATATCTAAGTAAATATTTAATAAATGCTTCCTCTAAAGATCGGAATCAATATCATGGCATATCTATAAGATACATAAGTCTTGTACCAAATAATATTAGGTAAACATGAATCACTTAGACAAACTATGAATGAAGTCTCATGGCTTGTATGTGTGGACTCATAAGTCTAGCATATGTTTAAAAGTAAGTGAGCCTAAGATGTATGGGATAAAATGAGGTAACCTAGAAAGGTCAAGTAAGAGTGTGAAAAACACTAAATTGCCAAGTGCATTGGCATATGAAGAAATGAACATTCACGTGAAGGGGTGAGTAATTATGAAAAGCAAATGTGTTAAAGTTAATGAATCAGGTGACAATATGATAAGAGGCTAATGTGAAAGATGAGAGCAATCTCAAATAAGCGTAAGTAAATGTTACCAAAACGTACTCACCTATGAGAATGTAAAGCTAACGAAGAGACCAGTGTCTATGGACACTCTAATGAAAGTATTGAAGTTAATGCATACTTAATACCAATGATGAGATGAGAAATCATCTAAAGAGATATGATGTCCTAATGTTAGAAGCAATCTTCCATGATGTATGAGTTGAATGTAATGAAACTTTATACTGATCACAGATAGGCTAGCTATGAGCGGTGATGCCTTCCTTTCAGGAAGGGTGGAGGTTCACGTAACTCTCATGATATGAGACTGTACGGCATGCCAGGTATGGGCCTCCTTATATCTCCTAGTCTTTGAACTTATACTGCCAATATAGGAATCTAGCAGGGTTCAATTCCATATATACGCTAGCATGTTTTGGTTCACTTTGGCCGGTTATTCAACCCTTTTTTGGTGTGGGGATTACACACTGGATTTCATGATGTTCACATGATCTATATCGGTTAAGGTTGAAGTTCTCGAAGAAAGAATTAGGCTATCCTCAAGTAATGCACATAATGAAATAAATGATACAAAAGGTTTTAGGATAGGATAATCAAGAGGTGAACTAGACTTAAGTAAGGACACTAGGTCATTCTTGGTCATTGCACAACGAACCCGATGAAAGTCTTTAACTACATCCTAGGTATGGATTGTGTTTACACTAGCTTACGAACGAATGAAAATGACGTACGTATGAATGAACGAATCAGACTCTGTGTATACTAAAGAAGGCTCCCTAGTTGAGGTCCCATATGTTGAGCCCTCATTTTGGGAAGTCCTAATGTCAAGGTCATGATTCCAAGGTCTCATGGTATATGGACGAATGATATGAAATATGATATGTGCTAACAAGCAATATGTTACATATGATGATTTATGTTACACTCATAGCATGACTTTCCTAATTTGATTTCTTGCAAGTACACTAACTTGACTTTCCATGAGTCATATCGTTAGGAGAGAGCTACGCTTAATCATGCATGTCTTTGGTGTATGTTTGCATATACCCATACTTATTACAAGTGTGTACTAATCCCACACAACTTTCTACTTTTAGGTGGAGGTGCAGCTAGATGCTAGAACTTATTAATCAATGCTGAAGTTATCTGGACGTGGAGCTTTGATTCACATTTTGTATGCCCTCATGCTTTCGAGGATGCTTGCTTGTATATTCGAGCTTAGATGTAGGCTTGAGCTAGTGGAGTATGTTCCACTAGCGATTCTTTCTCAGTTATTTTTAGATATTGTATTTGTGTCATTTTGGCAACTCTATATTTTATACAAAGATTGACTATGTCTTTTATTTGATTATCGTGACATTAGATGGTTGTTGTGAACGCTAATGAGTTTATATAGATAGTGTTATGCGAGTTCAATGTTTCTCACTATGAAGTCTAAGGAAACAAAAAGTTCAAATTTTCCGCTAAAATTAACCTAGATGATGTAACGATGACATATGTAGGCTTGTCTGCGATATCTGAGAGGTCAACGATGCTGGTTTCGACTAGGGTCTAGACTCCGATCGTGACTTAAGCATTCAAATTACCTCGAGGGAAGGTGTTAGGCATCCCTCGAAATCCACCAATGTGGGTACCAGCCATATCTTATGCAATATATGTGGGGTTTATAAGCACCAATTAAGGTCACTTAATTATTTAGTTAGTTAATTAATCATGCTTACTATGTGGTAACATAATGCTAAAATTAAGCTCACATTGTTATATTAACTAAATATTTGAGCATGCGAGACTAGGTTACAAAAACAATAAACACAACAAATACTAATCAACTAAAATAAAAGGATAAGCGAGAAGCCAGAAAATAGATAAATAGATAAGCATACTGTTTTATCATTTTACTTAAGCTACCCCAAATAAAGATAATTAAATTAAAACAAATAAAGGGATAAAAGGGAAGGGAGACTCTGAGAGACTTTGTGGATCAACACTCGACTTTTAATTTTATTTAATCAGCTTCTTTATAGGGACAAACAAAACAAATATTTATCATTTAAACCCAGTCAATGTCATAATATCAATAGGTCCAGCTACCCACCACCACCGCATTCATTTCATCATAAAAGTGCCTATCGTCCCAGCTTTAGGTCCAAGAGTCACTGGACTATTAGTAGGGTGATTTTAGACAAAATAAAATATAAGAACCTATTAGACACCAAGAAAAAAAAGATTGGACAAAAATTGGCACGCCAAATCTCATGGTTTCCTCCAAATTTTAACTAGACATGCTACCAAACACAAGTTATTAGTAAAAGGTCTCATGTTTAAGGGTGTGAAAAAGAAATATTTAAACAAACAACACAACAATATTTAATGAAAATAGGGGTGGAAGCTTATGACCTAATAAAAAGTTTTATTAACTAATTTTTAAAGGACAAGAGTCATTACATGCAAAAAGCTATTAGTTGATTATTAAAAAGTGGCAGAAAATTATACAGAATGCTCAAAAAAAAAAAATTTAAGTAATATTGAATCAAATTATCAATGCAGAGACTACTCTTAGTTAGCATGCCAGAATCAGTCATTAACTTTATTTAATGTAGTAAGACAATTTTATTATTATAGCAAAGTTGATTATTTTTAACAGAATTTAATCAGGGGAGACTTTAAATTTTATTTTTAACTAAAAGGTCATGAAGCAGTGGTAGATTTTGAAATTTTAAAAAATAAAACAAAAGCTGATTTATTGGTTTTTTTTATTCAAAATGACAGAGAACAGCTATTTGCAGATAAAAATTGAGCAAGCAATTAACTATTAGTTTAAAGAAAAAACAGTGATTATACTATGCATATTTTTACACAAGCAGAGAAATATTTTAGTGTTAAAATGATGCAGAAGTGCATGTGATTAATTATATTCAGAAATATGCACATAGATATAACTTGACAAGTTATATAAGTATTTCTAGGTGAACCTGCTGAAATTATTGTTTTAGTCTATTTGCAGAAAATAATTACAATGTACGAAATATTTAACAACAGATACAATACTAGTATACCAAATTTTATCTATATTTTTCGACATGCTGGAATTATTTAGAAGAGTTATTAGACCTGAAGTTATTAGTTTCTAAGTTATTTCTTATATGAGACAAGTTATTGAGCAAAACACACATTTTTCATTTTTGTATATTTCAACTGGGTGGGTTACAACACTAAACAGAGAAACAATGTAAAGAGGTAATAGTAATAACACTTATTAATATAATGTGACAGGTGTTACAAAGATTTAATGATTTATTCTATTACGTGATTGGTGAACATTAAGAACAAGTGGCCAACGAGAACGAGTTTGCAATTTAAAGCAACTTTTAAAGGAAAATCACGACCGAGTTGCTTTATCTTAGAGCGAGGAACGAACAAGAACTTAAATTAATTCTATGAGCATGCTTTCTAACAAGTAAGTTATTATGATATAACAAGTAGCACGTAAGTCCCTTCTCCCCTTAGATGTTTCCCCAAATTTATTTCATATATATACTAGAGTTAGATTTTATACAAATATTACAAATCAAAAACATAACAAATACGAATTAAAAATACATAAATAAAATAATCTCGAGACGACTATTCAACTTGAACTTCAAACTCAGAACCAGTTAAAGTAATCAATACAGTACACACATAATAACATTTATTTAGACAAGATAAGAAGTACAAACATTTATTTAACAATAAATTACACATATAGAAAACAATTGGAAACTAAACTTACATAAATATATGGATGCAAAATAATATAAATGCTTATTAAAAATACAAACCGCTTAATTAGGCAAAAAATATCACCAATGAAGATTTGTACTTAATCTAATCACCGACTCAAACACAGTGTGAATAGCACGTAAAGAGAAGAGCTTAAAGATTAACGAAATGCTTAATAATTTATTTTTTTTAAGATTATAGAGAGCGATTTTTTGGTATCTTCTAATGAGAGGAGGTCTCTTTTTATAATGAAATGAAATAACATAAGGATATAAATTAAATTAGCATTTTACCAAACATACGACAAGTAAGACTCTACTTAAGACAATAACTAAGCAAGAAAATTATTTTATTTTATTTCATTCCTATTTCCTTAGAAGGTGAGAGCACAAGTCAGCAAGACTTGGCTGACACAGTAAGAGTCTAAGTCAAACTATAACTATACAAAAAAGAATTGCCACAACCACTAATGCAATCAAGCAAGATGAAGTGCTTATTTAAGGCATATGAATAATTTACAGCTTAATTTTAACCATGATCAAGCAAAATTTGACAGAATAAATAAAGAGTTTATCTACTATCCATCGACGGTGGACAAAAAAATTACACGAGCATCTTATTTTTGGAAATATTTAATTTTTTTAATCAATATATTCAAATATTATTAATATTAAAATAAAAATAATAAAGTGTTATATGTTAACTTGGATTCTAAATTAAATGTACAAATTTGATTAGGATTCTTGTTTGTCTTACCAAAAATAAAAAATAAAAAATTCTTTCAGCTTTCTTAGTTGTTGACGTTCCTTCTTCTTCTACATACACCATTGGCGCAACCGGCTATCCACCATTGAAGCAATTTGAAACAATTATCATGGTAGCGTTTTCCTCGTATATCTTTTTTTACATAACTTATTAAGTCTTTTTCGCAACATGAATAAATGTTTAGAGAGTATTTTTATTGATTCAAAATTAGTTTTTTTTTTTCTCATTCGATCAACAACACAACAAATCAACTAAAATAAACTTGTATTTATGTACCACTATCTGTAGTCCAGTTTAACTAGTACTCAAATTTCATATATCAAAATAAATGAAACGTTTCAAAGAAATTTTTTTGTTTTAATGTACGAAGAATTTTATGTTTTGTAGTGATGAAGATTTTTAAAGAATACTTTTTAGAATTTTTCAGCAAATTGAAAAAGTTCAATACATTAGCCATGAAAAATATTTAAAATTTTAAAGCTAACTTACTCTATCAGTCTAATATCTAATAATTGTGTATTGCAGGAAACTTTTGAAATCTCTAATTTAGAAGAGCAAAATGCAGAAGGAATTGAAGATTCCTTGGAGGATATAGAAAGCAACATGAATGCAGTTGTACCTTTTGTTCCTCAACTAGGTGAGCAAGAATTAAGAGAGCCTTACATCGGTATGGAATTTCAATCACTTGATACTGGATTTAAATTTTATCTATGCTCATCGTAATAGTTTTAGTGTGCGCAAAAATCAAATTAGTAAGATCAAGAAAAGATAAATCCATTATTGGTCAAGAGTTTGTTTGTTCAAAAGAAGGATTTCATTCAAAAAAATGTCTTGAGAGTAATAAGCACGAGATGAGACTAGAGAGGGGTGCAAAGTGATGATATATATGTCAAAGAAAGAAGAAGAAAAGTGGGTTATAGCTAGGCTTGTCTTTAATTTTAATCATGAATTTGCTTCTCCTAATAGTCAGAAATTCTTGCGATCAAAAAGAAAAAAATCAGAGGCTCAGAAAAACCTTATTGATCTCTTAAATAATTCTGGTATTCGTCCAAGTAAAATTGCATCAGTGTTAACTACTCAGGCGGGGGGGCATAGAGAATCTCAATATAACTGGATGAGATATACAGAATTATTTGAGCACTAAAAGGCAAAATTGTCTTGAGAAAGGAGATACAATTGATGTTGAAATACTTTCAAAAGCGACAATCTGATAGCCCAGGATTCTTTTATGAAATACAAATGGATGTGGAGGGGTCATTTAGCTAATTGTTTTTGGGTGGATGCTAGGTCTAGGATAGGTTACAAGAATTTTCGAGATGTTGTCCTATTTGATCCTACATTCTTGACAAATAAATATAAGATGACTTTTGTTCCATTTACCGGAGTTAATAACCATCACCATTCTATTTTATTTGGATGTTCTTTTCTTTGGGATGAAACGGAAGAAATTTTTCAGTGGTTACTTCATACTTGGCAAGAGGCAATGTTTGGTATTTCCCCTTGTACAATAATCACTGATCAAGATGTTGCAATAACAAATGCAGTTGCAAAGGTGTTCCCAAATAGTGCACACCATTTTTGTGAGGCATATTGAGAAGAAGATTCCTGAATCTCTAAGTCATGTTTTTCATGAATTTGATGATTTTAAAAATAAGTTTAGTAAGTGTTTACATTGTACAACAACTCCTGAGGAACTTGAAACTGCTTGGATAGCTATAATGAAAATGTACAATTTAGAAGAGCATATTTGGTTGCGTAACATATACACCATTCGCGAGAAATGGGTTCCAGCATATGTGCGAACTACTTTTTGTGCTAGAATGTCAACAACTCAAATAAGTGAAAGTATGAATAAATACTTTAAAGATTATCTTAACTCTAGTACACCAATGAGTATATTTGTGACGCAATATGATAAAGTTGTTGACGCTAGGTATGACAAAGTAAGGGAGAAGGATTATAAGACAAAGCATTCAAAGGCTATCTTGAAAAGATTATATCCAATGGAGGATGAAGCAGCCAAAATATATACCAAAAAAATATTTCAAAAATTTCAAGAAGAGTTTATTCAATCTCAAAAATTTATTTTAGAAAAAATTGAGGTTCAGGATGGGATACATATTTATAAAGTGCATTTGTTTCAGAGAGAAACACCGGCATATATTGTTAGGTTGAATCTTGAATTAAAGAATGCTACTTGTTCTTTTCATAAGTTTGAGTTCATGAGAATTTATGTAGACATGTGCTTATGATTTTTATAAAGAAACAGATTCACTCGCTTCCACCATGTTATTTATTGGATCGATGGACAAGGTATGCAACTATAGAAAAAGCTAATGTTTTTTAAAGTGCAGGATCGCTTGCGGATAATCTGAAGTCTTCTACTATATGGTTTAATAACATTATGACACATTCTCTTGGGCTCTCTGAATGAGCTACTCGTTCAGAAAAGCATTATAAATTTACATATCAGAAATTGTTGCAACTAAGTAAAGAACTTGATAAACTTCCATATGAGGATGTTAATGATAATGTATGTGATGGTCAAGTTAACGAGTCAAATAATGATTTGAACTCAAGTGAACAAAGAGAAAAATTTAGTTTGCTTGACCCTCCATGCGTGGCTACTAAAGGACGTCCTCGTTCTTTGAGAATGAAAAGTGGTTTAGAAAGTTCTCAGAAGGTTAAAAGAAGCTCTTCGCTGAAATCAAAAAGAGAAACCAAAATCAGAAAAAACGCAAAGGAGTAAGGTAATTTTATAGTTTGATCTTTAATTTAATGTGTATTCATTGACTAGATCACATATTTCAATTATTTGCTTAATTTGCAGTTCACACATTAATGTTGAAGAGGAATTCAATAGCAGGGAAACAATCCTTAATGCAGATCCTACAATGGTAAGGTTTTATTTTGATAAATTATTTGAATTTTGACTAAGACTTATTCTTAAGTATCATTCTCTTTTTAGCTAACAAAATTTTCTTTTATTTAATCATTTTTAAAGGAATTCTCAGCATATTCAGAACCTTTTCAAGGGCAAAGTGGTCGTGCTAATTCATATCCAACCTTGTTTATGGTGGGTTTGTTTTACTGCGTTTGTATGTATTTTATTTATAGCATATATGCATTTGTAAACAATTACTGTTTCAAGATTTGATGAGAGCAACTTCGTATCCATATCAAAGAGGTTTCTAATCTACAAGGTGACTTGGAGTTTGTGGAGTTCAAAACTATAAAGGATGTCTGGAGAGACAATTATTCAAAATTCATTTTGTTCTGTTTTTTTTTTTTGGCAAAATATAAATCCAAGGATATTTTTTGTTCAAGAGTTTTTTTTCTTTTAAGTTTACATAGAATAACTCAGAGTTTTAGCTTTAGTTTTTATTTTGTTGATTGTGTTTTTATTCATAGTGAATCAGTTACTCTTTTATGCCTTCATATATATTAGCAAGGATACTCCACTCTCTGATACATAGCAGCAGCAATAACAACTTATAGCTACAAATTTTTTTCACCGGAAGAATAAAATTTGTAACCAAGCATGCAATTGTGATTAAAATCGTGGACCGTATTGGATCCAGGGGGCGGTGACTCAAGTGAGAGTCAAGCTTCTTGACGACCAGAACATGTTTATCATGACAAATTTCAAGGGACCAGTAAGAGAGCGTGATATTCTAACATTGTTGGAATCTGAGAGGGAGGCCACGAGATTGCGCTAAGCCCATAATTATGATTGCAATATCGAGTACTTGATTATTGGCTGGGATTTATTTCCTATTTAATAGTGTTTGATTTTGTTTGCTTAGACTCTTATAAGTTTGAATATGCTGATTTTGTTGCACTTTATGTTTCTGGAGTAGTTTCATGTTAAAATTTTGCTAGCATTGCTTCAATGGCAACAAGTATATATATATATATTGGCAATTATTTTCTTAAAAGGATTGAAGTGCTTTCCAATAAGAAAACACAAGAAATTATAGTATCTTAATTTTTACTATGAGAAAATGCAAATCATCTTAGTTTTCCAATTAAGTAAATGATGTGTATATTTGCCTGCCATGATGAAGTTCAATAGTGCATCAGGCATATACTTTGAATCTGTTTTAAGTTAATTACAAACACCTTGAAAAGTTTCACGTAATCGATATGCTGGATCTCGCGATAATCAATGCAAATAATATCATGTGAAAGAAACCTTTGTTTAAGTTATTTTACATTTTTAGGACGTGGTTCAAGAATGCTGGACAATCGCATCTACTTCAATTGAACTCCATCCTTGTGGCTCCCTCATCAATCAATTGCCTTATTTTCATAGCATCCTCCCACCTCTCTGCAGTGACGTAAGTACTTGATGATAGAAAATAATTATCAGGATCTGATTGAAGAAGAATGTTTGCAGAAATTTCAGCAAGAACCACATTACCGTGAAGTTTACTAGCACCTACGCAACATTCTCCACAAAATCACATCTGCCGCCATAGGCTAAGATTTATAAACTCAAATGCTCTATTTAAATTACTAGATCAGCACAACAAATCAACAAGACATCCATAATGCTTCATTTCTAGCACCAATCCATTACGTTTTTCCATACTCTCGAAGTATTATAAACCTTTGTCCACTGAACCTGCATGAGCACAAACAAGTAATACACTAATAAAAGTAACATGAGTTAGCTTACAACCTTTTCCTAACATCTGCAAGAAGAGCTGAAAAACATTATCATGAAAGCAAATTACAGGAAGGAGAGATATTAATGAAGTCGAAGAAACAATATCATTTTTGCTCATGCTTAAAGAACTTTCAAGGCAGTATTAACAAATTCACATTTGCAGTAAATATCCGCACGTAATTATCCATTTTAATGTCATGCTGATGAACATAATCATGTGCCCTTGCATCCGTTAAATCCCCTGCTTTAGCATATCCCGTGGGGTTGCATGAAATCACATTTTTCTCCTCCATCTTAGTAAAAGCTTCTTCAACCAAGATAAGTATAATATACACATACCATACATATCAATCAATGTATTCCCCAAATAAACATCAATTTTCACACAACTATTCCCTCTATATACTTCGCCAAAATATCTGCAGTATCAAAGTTCCCATAAATAGCTACCAGCTAGCACTACTTTCATCAATATCACTGCATCCCCCTTCACATTTCCTGCCTGCATAGAAGCAAAAAGACCCAATACTTCATGATATCTATACATTGACTATAC